>BQNB010004572.1:7471-79298 GCA_026074375.1 Tanacetum coccineum | reverse complement strand
GTTGGGAGTTGAAGGATATAATGAACGGTGGAGATTGTGATCCGTGTGATGTGATCTTGATAGATGGTTAGGAGTTTGTTTAGTGATCAGCTGATGTGATGTGATCCGTGTGTGGATTGATGACATTGCATAGTGTAAAGGAGAGTTTGGTGATCAGCTGGGGTTGAAGAAGACAATAACTATAATACATTAAACTCTCACCAACCACAAAAGTCGGAAGAGATTGCATAGTACATGCTATAAGAAAAGTGATAGTACATGATAAAACGCATTTACTAATATTTAGAAATGTTAGTGTTTGTAAAAAATTTAGTATTGAAAAAATTGTCTTGAAGCCAAACTATAATGTCATTAGGTGTTTAGCTAAACTAGTAGGTTCCATTAAACCATCGCAATATAGTCAAACCATCATGTTGAATTCATACTAAAAATTTGGTAAAAAAAAAGATTCATACTAAAAATGAGATTAATATCCTTATAGTGAATTTTCACATATTTTTAAAATTCTAACTCTTTTTCTAACAGCATTTAATAAAACTGTAAATACGTATTATCATTTTAAGAGTTGGTTATCACGTTGTTTATCTTTAATTGAAATTTGAAACCATTACATAACCGCGTTATATCTTTTAGATTAATAGATTGGTATATTGTGTTTGAATTATTTGTGTTTATTGAGTTGTGTGTAGGTCAAGAGGTGTCTTATAAGTTATAACTTGAGCTATAAGACGGTGGTCTTTTTAGTTAAGTTATAATTTCTAGGTTATAGAGGAAAACGCGCTGAAATGCACAATTTTTTGCAATAATACGAACCTATGGCACCCCCAACACTTTATGCTGAAAGTATTAATTGCAATACCCTAATACTAAACACAGAATATTATATAATCTACAAAAGTTTATTGTGTTTGATATAGGACCGATCACCGTCCGAAAACCAGACCGACCAATACCGAACTGAAAACCGATTTTGTGCAAACGGTCGGTCCATGTCCGGTTCGGTCTTCAATCCCGTTCTGTCCAACAAAGCAAAATTGCCGGTTTTGTATAAGACCGAACCGAAAGACCGAATATATGAAGAAAATGATGGACTAGGACTAACAGAAACATGTTCGGTCCGGTCCAGTCGGTCCGGTTTCTTGGTCCGATCCGGTCCGCATATTGTAGCGCATTTTCACATGTTTATTGAAAACTTACTCAGTTTTCTAAACAATTATCTTTTACGGAGTTAAAAAATATTTAATAACATTCTAAGTGAGTGTTATATTTTTAAGAGTTGGTTATAACGTTGTTTGCGACACATAACCAATTTAATAGACTATTATGTTCATAAAAGTATTTAATGTATAAGAATTATCAACTAAGTGTTTCTAGTCTATGGTAATAATTATTGATAATTGTCATACATTACAAAAATCAATATTTAACCAAATAGTTATAGTCCAACAGTAAAACTGTGTAATAAGTTGACAAGTGCTTGGGTTAGAGTTTTCCTTAACCTTGGACAGTGTTATACGCATGTACGGTATGTATCATCTGAATAAGTAATATTTTGCACGGGTATGTATTTTTCTAAGAGAACTTAGCAACGAGTTAAACTATGTCGAGATTAATGTTTTTTTTTGAACGGCAAGTTAGTAGTTACTGATTCGAGCTCACGGTGACATCTAGTTGGGCAGTATGCAAGCCTCGAACCTCTCCTTAAGGGATAAACCCACTTCTGCTTCTATTTATTTCCGCCCCAGAAGGTCCATGGTGAGACTCGAACCTGAGACCTCTCCAAAGATACCTCTCCAAGGTTACCCTTGGTGGCCAACTGAGCTAGCCCAGTTGATTATGTCGAGATTAATGTTGACGTGGATAAGATATCGAGTCTCGTAAAAATAGTAAAAATATGAGCAATGTTACCACCTTTTTGCCTTAAATTTAATTTCTAGATTTCATGTTTAGCTTTTAGGAACTTTTGTAAAAAATTGTCCGAAACAAATTTTAACATAGAAGCGTTAGTTTGTATACGCGATTCCTTTTTTATGTATATATTAAGCTTTTAGGCACTTTTGTTAAAAGATGTTCGAAACAACTTTTGACTGTGTATAGTAGCGTTGATTTATATGCGTGATTCCTTTTTATGTACATATGAGTGTGGAGTATTTTAGTCTAATAACATTGCATAGTAATGAGATTTTATTAAGACAGTTAGTTGTTAGGGTGTGTTTGTTATGGGGATATAGAATGGTGGTATGGGTGTGAGAATGAAATAACCAGTTTGTTTTGATGATATGGGTATGAGCAAACCCTTGAATCAAGGGTATAAGCATAGGAGTCCATGTTGTTTGGTTTCTAGATACCTATGGGCTACATCATTTTTTTACTAGTAAAAAAAACACTTCTAACATTGCTCATATGTATGGCTAGTGGGCCATAGTATTTTTTAAACATTTTTTTGTCTGGACTCAAAATTGTTTAAGCATTATTTGTTGCTTTTGATTATATTACATTTAAAGGTGTCAAATTCAACTTTAAATATATTATTCTTATGCCCATTCCATTCTATCCTCAAACCATACCTATAGTGAATCATATAAGGAAACCAAACGGCTCCTTATATTTTGGTAATTCATTTTCTTCACCTATTAGCTATCAACAAACATAATGACGAAAAGAAGTTGTAATAATATCATGAATTTGATGGTAGAATTTGTGAATACAATTTTAGAAATTATTAATGTTTGAATTTAAAAACAAAAAAAATGTCTAACTTTTTTTTTTAGAAACTACTAAAAAAAGTTGTCATGCCACCCACAAGGACCAAACGTGTAATTTACTCTTATCGTTTCTTATTCGATCGTCTATATAAATAAGGGCCCAAATATCATAATCCACTTATTGCGATACGATCGTATTTTACAGAAGGTTATATTTACTTACTAGTCGTCTAACCCGCCCAATGGGCGGGCTAGTTTTGGACCATTCTGTACGTAATTGTATTTTACGTAATACGTTATGTGTTTTAGTCTTTTGTATTCTTTTGATTAATAGAGAATCAAGATGATGGAGAAATTATAAGTTAATGTGTACGAATTAGAGGATAGATCGTGTATATTTTACTAAGTCAATCGATCCCCAAGAAAACGTCGTATGGACTACGACTTTACAACAATTGGAAGCACAAAAAACTATTGCTCAAAAATTTACGAACGTATTGGTGGAAAGAGTCTTCAAAAATGATCCGATTCCTAAAGTTCACAGACTAAACCACCAAGATACGAAGAACAACTCCCTCCCAACATAGCTTTGAAATTAGAGGAGAATGAAATCGAAAGAATCCAGACTGCAACCTTTGGCAACGATGACCAGTCATGGGATTAAGCCACACCATATGCATATGACGACGAAGAACAAGCTGAGCCATCACGACGGAAGAAGATGTGGCATACATACTTCCTCGCCAGATGAACAAACAGGACAAAGGACGGGACTCAATAGTGATGCCTCTGCGAACAGAATTAAATCGAGTCGGTAAACAATCTTGCCGAGTCGCCAAGCGAAGATTGTAAACCTTTTTAGGGTTGGTATTTTGATCATTGTCTGGCAGTTGATGCGGAAGGAATAAGTTCATCAATGTAGTTACGAAGCTCCTTAACCCGGAAGTTACCGATAGCTAACAAATCACAAAACCCTCTCGATCACCATGAATTCACAGATATAAGTCACCGAATCCATCAAAGATGTAAATCAGCCAAAAGATGTTCTTCGCTACCACCCCGAGCATTTCTCGGAAAGAAATATCTATCGGAGCATAAGCTTAACAGACACGAGCTGCTTTGTTTCGGTACAATGCGAACAAAGCGAGGATAAATTTGACAACGAAGAGGAATCGTCTCCGATCCAACAATCGAACCAGAATCTCGATTCATCTCCATTTACCAATGCGTTTTTTACAATGCGACCAGAAATCAAAACCTTTCCCTTTTTAATTTTTGATCTTCCCTCATTTATTGACACCAGTAAGAGGATTGACTAGTCGAGTTGAGTTTCCACGAAGATCCATAAGCAAGCACGAATGACCTTTATACCATAACGAGCCTTTGGGATACAAAACGCCTAACCCATTTGAGAAAGGAGGGCACGGTTAAGAGCAAAAAACTCGAGACTCTCAAAACCACCACGGTTTTTTTGAAGCTAAAACCTTTATTCCAAGCAGGGGACCTTGTAACTTTTTTTTTCCGACTGAGTCGCCCATTAAAAAAAACGGCTGCGGATAGACTCCATAACTTCTAGACACCGGTAGGGACTTTAAACATGGACATATTATATCGGCCTGATGCCCCAAGACGGATTTCAAGAGAGGTAGACGGACCGCCTATCGACAGGGTTTTAACCTTCCAATTAGAGAGGCGAGATCTAAGCTTAAGATTAACCGTCATCCCATGACTTATTTCGAGAAGAGTATTCTCCACCATAACGCCCCCTAGGATAGGGAATTTGTTGCTCATAATAGAAAACCTATAAAGAGGCTGCCTGCTCTACCACTTGGTGCGGAACGCACACACCCAACAGTTGACTTTTAAGGATATTTATTTGAAGTCCAGAAGCAAGAAAGAAGCTCTTTAAAATGTTGATAATACATAAGATTTTTCATTGGACCATTCTCCTATAAACATAGCGTCGTCTGCATAAAAGAGGTGAGATAAGGATAACGAACCTGGTAATTGAATACCTTTGAAAAAGGACCTCGTCTACACCGGTTGAAGAAAAATGATGTGATTCTGATAAGATAAAAGAGATTATGGAGCTAGAGGATTCCTTGATTGAGACCACGATTGCAAGAATACTCTTTAGAAGGGATTCTCATTAACTCAAAGATAGAAGCCTTAGCAGAAGTAAGAGTACCGATCACTATTACTACACGTTCGCCCAAACCAAACGCCACAAGCACTTCAATAAGTAAATCCCTACGAACCGAGTCGTATGCTTTGGCAAAACGACTTTAAAGAAAATGCCTTTTTGTTCTTTTTTTACACCTATGGAGTAATTTCATCAAGAATAAATGGGCCATCTAAAATTTGTCTTCAGCAACAAAAGCGGATTGGGTATCGGAGGATGGAGTCCGCAATGACCGGAAGCTTAATCTATTCGGCAATAGTACACTGGTAACCACTTTGTATACACTTCCCAATCAATCTTATCGGCCGAAAATCATTAACGAATTTAGCATTCATAGACTTTGGATTATGGGCCTACAAAGGATGAATTACTCCTTTTGAAAAAGAGCTGTTAACGAAAAAATATTCGACCGCCTCGCAAAAGTCAGACCCAATACAATCCCAATATTTCTTAAAAAATTCAAAGGTGAAGCCATCGGGGCCCGGAGATTTATTATCACCACAGCTCCACACAGCCCTCCGAATTTCATCGCGCGACACACTTCTCTCTAAATCTTCCATTTGATTTTGGTGCAACTTCTTATTAAACTCAAAATTTAATTTAAATTTGTGCATTGGATGGTTCTTTAATCGAGAAGCTAAGTGTTTAAAAAACGCGTTTTAATCATACCTGGTTCTGTTTCCCAAAATCATCACGAAAATGCCCCGAATAGCTCGATGAGCTCTCTCTTTTATTGATGATGGCCATGGGAGAATTTTGAGTTTTCATCCCCCTCTACCGGCCCACTTGGGACTTTAGATTTCTGAAAATTATCTTTCGATTCCATCTCAGAAACATTAAGAAGTTTATGTTTTCAGTTCGGATCGACGAAAAAACAGTATAATCGTCTAAAAGCCCTACGATCCATATCTTTGTCAATCACCCCCAATTCTGAAATCATCTCATTTTTTGAACCTGATATTTCGAGCTTCTTGGCTTTAATCCAGCTACGAATAATTTTCTTAAGATCTTGTAGTTTTTTTTTGAAACGAATCATCCCACTAGTATCCGAGTGAGAAAACGAGTGCCATGACAATTTAATCATATCATCAAACCCGACATAATCAAACCATGAATGATAAAATCGAAAAGGAGTTGGTCCGATTCCAAACTTGACTTCCGAGCTAGGATTGGGACGATGGTCCGATAGGTGACGAGTCGAGGGCAAATGGCTGTAATGGAAGGAAATAGAGAAAAAAATACCATTGAAACTAGAAACGATCTAGTTTGCTCTTTTTAGAAGCCGGGGATGAGCCCATGTTAAAATTGCATATCCTTCCAATGTAATACATCAGACAGCCCCACGTTAGAAATAAAGCGATCAAAGTATCTAGCGCTATAAGGATTAAAACAGGATCCACAATCAAGATGATGGAGAAATTATAAGTTAATGTGTACGAATTAGAGGATAGATCGTGTATATTTTACTAAGTACAATTTTAACCCATTGTATAATGTTAAATAAGTCGATGGTGGTATTTATGGATATTAACACAAAGTAACTCCAACGTACATTAGAAGCATGTGGATGTATATGTCAAGTAAATACAGTATGTGTTAGTTATCTTTAATTTTTGATATATTTTGTGTGTTAATTTTGTATTTTTATGTTACAGCATTATCTTTTTATATTTACTGAATGATTGGATGATTTTGTTTTCAAATCAAATTGTTATCCGTTATCTTTAGTTTTTAAATAATATGTTGTTCTTATCTTTTTTTTTAAATGTTGTCATGTCATCATTGAGTCATCAATGAGGTGGTGATGATGTGTCATGGTCTCCTTTATTATATAGTGTGGAGATACACAACTATAAATGAATTGATTTAAGTTTATTATGATAACGGTTAATCGGCTTATTATGATTATGATATAAGTTATAAAATAAGTCCATAACAAACTTATGATATAAGTAGTTAATTGGTGTTTGTTTAAGCTTATTTTTCGGCTTTTTCACACTTATTTATAATTTTCAACAAACATATTAACTGTTTGGATCCACAGTTAGTTAGTTTTGAATACTAACCATATACATGCTCATGATTTTCGGTGTCTAAAGTTTGAATATGGCGCGCTAAAAATGTATGTGTACTGTTCGGAAACAAGCGCTAAGGAGCGTTTTTAAGCAACTAGCAACTACCGCTTTGTACACAATGCTTGTTTGGCAACATGCATTCCTAATTTTTCTAAATACAACTATATGTCGTCGAACGCTTTATCATAACAAACTACTACTCTTTCTGCTAATTCTTACTGCTTGTCGCTACTGCCAACCCCAAGTGTTCAACCAAATGCGTGTGTGTATATAATTTTGGCATAAACATCTTAGGCTTAACATAATTGCAAAATATTTATTTATTCTAAGCGTACGTATGATCAGTAATAACGAGTAGTATTAATTTCGATGTTTTAGGATCCAGCATCAGAGATCTTGGATTATTGCATTAATGTGTAGACATGATCAGTCAAAATAGTGGGCCGAAAAGACACTGGGACAACCAAGCTTTGTATGAAAAAGAATATGGAAACAAGAGAATCAGAAGAAGTAAGTGTAAAATTTTACATAATAACTCTTTTGTTATTATTGTTATTGTTATTAACGTTTGTGTGTGGTGTGATTGTAGGCGAATCTGATGGTGAGACTAGCAGTAGTAAGCCGTGTTATGATATCCCATACAAGAACATCTCGCTGTATATGGCACAACCTGGTATGTTGTGACGTACTTCCCATGTTAATAAAACCGTTAATATATTTTTTATTGGATTGATCTTATGGAGCTTTTTCGTTTCTCAAGTTATATTGTTTATTTACGGATCATAATTGAATAGGACAGCCTCTACTTTACAACATTGATCATTGTTTGTTGTTGTATTGACTGCATGCTTTCGCTAACAGGATATTCTCCATGGCTCCCATTACCACCACCCGTATCAAAGGGACGTAAATCTTCAAGTTCAACACCTGGTGCAGAAAACCACATAACTCCCTGCAGATCTGATCGGGCATGGTAAGTCTGGGAATGTCCTTTTATTTTGTTTTTCGTCTCGTCTACGAGAGTGTGTTAGTGCTGAGTGCATGTAGATATTTGTCATAACTACTCATTGCAGCTGTCTTTGTTGTTGCTGTTTTTGGTCATTTATACCTGAACCGCTTACTTAATGTACATAGATTCGTTATAAGTCATCTAAGATTACTAATGGTTTTAGTGTTAACCTTGGTTGTTTTCTTAAATAGGTCTGACACAGAGATTGTATTTGGTGCTGAAAGCTCATCATTTCATTGTATGAAACTTGTTAGCAATTTCTTGCAATATTCTTTGCGAGGAACCAATAAGAGATGATCATTACTTCTTCATATGTTTCCGAAAAACTACACATTTTGTACGTTATATTAAAATTTGGGATCTTTTTTGAAAAATTACGCAGTTTTGGAAAAAATTAAATTGGCGATTTTGGGTGGTTTGCCTAATACAGGGCCATTTTTCGAAATGGGTCAGATTTTAATTGGTATTTGTGATTCTAAGAGGTAGATGCTGAATTCTAGCTTGCTTTATTTCAGATGCAAAGCCTCCATTTTTTGACGGGAGGACTGTGTTTACAAATCAAGCAGAACCCGTATCACCGAAGGATCCTACGTCTGATTTGACCAAAATTTCTAAGCATGTCCACGGATATCAGAATGGATCATATGACCTGAACAGTCTTCCCCAAGGTAGGCCTTAAGTTATATACATTTTTCACTTTGAAGATGGGTTTTCTTAGTGGGTAATGAATGTATGCATACATGTGCTTTTTAGCATGTATACGTGTTTTCAGATGTAGTAAATGGGATTTTTCCCTGTAGGATGGTTGGACTGCCCTCCATACGGGGATGCAATCAATTTTATTATACCTTCAAAAGTCCCTCTCAGAGAGTCATTTGATGACAAGATCGTTATTAATAAAAGATATTCCCCTCAACAAGGGATTCTTCAGCAAAGGCGTTTAGGGAGAGAAGTAAGTACCCGTCATATAAGTCACCTTAGACAATAGCTTTTCCTTTGATGTCTATCAGTTTACTCACTGATTCTATATCATGATTTTCCAGCTAGGTTTAGTAATAGATCTAACAAACACTGATCGGTACTATCGGGAGTCAGATTGGACGACTAGAGAAGGTAGAATTAAATATGTTAAGATCAGGTGTGCAGGAAAGGACTCAGTGCCTGATAACGAGTCTGTCGAAAAATTTATTCAAGTGGTGACCCAATTCAGCTCCCAACACGCTCTAAATTCAAATAAGTATGTCCTTGTCCATTGTACACATGGCCATAATCGGACAGGATTTATGATCGTCCATTTTCTTATACGATCAGAATTAATCTCCCTCACAGAGGTAGGTTATTTGACTTGTCAGGAGAACTCATGTGTGGTCTGTCTCTTTGCAAATAAACAAATTTGACATCATGTATGGATGGGACTCATGCAGGCGTTAAATAGATTTTCTGAAGCGGGATATACAAACAAGACTATGTTGATCATCTATGCAAAGTTTTCGGTGAACAATTGCCTAGAACCTTTGTTTGTCCACAAACACCAGAATGGAAGAGGTCACCTGATCGGGACGATGATGTAGCTTCTGGTTTGCAGGTATGTACCACAGATGCTTTCGTGCTGGAACATAATTTTTTATTACATTTTGTTCTGTGTGGAAGCTTTTGATGGATAAATTTCGCCTTGTTACATAAAATTCAAATTATATGTGTTTGCAGACAAATGGTTTTCAGAAAACAACTTGTGAAATATGTTGTAGGGAGCAGGAGAGATGGCAATGCCGGTTGGGAGAAGATGAGATTGGGAAATTGTTCACGGTACCTAGATGAGATGATACAAATGATGAGATTATACTGGGATAGGCAGTGCCTTGACTAAGATGGAGTCATTGAGGAGTTCTGCAACCAAAGTTCTTATGCCGAAATCAAGTAAGCATGTGGACACCCCTTACTTTGGCATTATTTGATCTGATTACTTTCTTTATTATTCTATATCCGAATTTGTGTGAATCTTCAAGTACTTGCACTCCGACCTTGGTAACCTGTTAGTTTATCATTTGTGTATGGGGAGATAATTTGTATTCCCATTTTCATCCCTTTTTCTTCAATTCTCAAGGACTATTTCCAGGATCACACCCTTAGCAGGTACATTTTAATGTTAACTTGTCGTTGTTTTTTTCTTTTTTTCTTGGTACGATGTATGATTAAGCTTTATGACATGTACGTTATTTGTCTGCTTTGGTTAATTTTATGTCTATCTCCGGTTCCACTCATGCATAGTTACTTTTTCGAGTTTTTCATTTTTATTTGTTTCTGCATGATGATTAATTACAACTCTGATTCCGTGCTTTGATCTCATTTATTGTCTTAAATTACCGCAGTTACGTGCTATAAGTACTTGTTTGGTAGAATTGCATGCAAATACGTTATCCAAGTCATCTAGATACATGATGTGGTGTCCTATTGACAATCTTCCTGTATAGGATATGCTAATGTTGTTATGCTGTTGAGTTTTCTAATGCAGGGGCAAATTACGACTCTTGAGGCAGCAGTACTATTATACCACGTGGAAAGCCGATGGAACTCGATATATGATGTTAATAACACGGGATGAATGCTATTTGATTGATAGAAAATTTGATTTTAGAAGTATTAACTTGCGATTTCCACGTGGAAACGCTAATGAGGTAGCGTGCAATTAATGAGGTAGCGTGCATTAGATTACCTTCCACTCTCTTCTGCAATTAGTTCTCTCATGCTCCATTTTAATGTATTGATAGTTATGGATTGAGCGGGCATTAGAGTTATTAGGGTACCATCACCCACACATATCAAACACATTTGTGTGGGTTTGACCCGATGCTCACCCCTGGCGCCGGCTCTTTTCCGGATCTAACAGGATATAACCTGGTCGAACCGGATATGGCCTGGTCTTGGCCGGATATGGCCAGGTCTTGGCCGGGTCTAACCGGATATGGCTGGTTCTTGGCCGGGTCTAACCGGATATGGCCGGGTCTTGGCCGGGTCTAACAGGATATGGCCGATTCTTGGCCGGGTCTAACCGGATATGGCCGGGTCTAACCGGATATGGCAGGGTCTAACCGGATATGGCTGCGTCTTGGCCGGATATGGCCGGTTCGTGGCCGGGTCTAACCGGATATGGCCGGTTCATGGCCTGATTTAGCCAGGTCTAGCCGGGTCTTGGCCAGATATAGGCGGGTTTTGTTCGTATAATGAAGTAGTGATGTAAACACACAATTCACCAAAATAAAAATAATATTTTGGACTACACATTTGATATTTTGTTCCCACAATAAAAATAAGATCTGTTATCGATAAAATGTAACTCAATGACTTATTTTCACATAAATGGTTAGAAATTTTAACCTACAGGGAACGAGGCACGATCACTTTCCTCCTGTTTTGACTACCTTGGTTTTCAGTATCTGACATGCTTTTTTTTTAGGTTGCGGCTGGAAACACTCATGACTACACCTTGCTTGATGGGGAAATGGTAATTGATAATGACCCGATCAAACATACGCAGGAAAGGAGATATCTCATTTACGATATGATGGCACTCAACGGAAACTCACTTGTTTTGGTAACCCGTCACTTGTTGACTAGGCTGTACTATGTTACGAGATTTAATTTATAGTTCATGATTCAGTATTTTCTTTATAACATGACTTTTATGTCAAGATTTTACCACGAGGTCACAAGATGGTGCGGGTCAAAATAGCTTGTTTTTAGTATGGTGCGGGTCACGCACAGACACTATTAGGGGTACTTGATCTGTTTGACCTGTGTGACCCATATGGCATGTTTCCCTTTTAGCTGTTTTTTATTTTTATTTTACCCATTTAAGATGAAATAACCCAAACTGACCCATTTATAAATAAACGGGTCAAAATTGCCACCTTGGTTAAGTGCAAAATAGGGAAGATAATGGAAGCTTGGTTATGGATTCTCATCAAAGAACGTTCTTCTCATTGTTAAATTTTTAATTTTTGTGTGATGTTTTTGATAATTTATTAATCACAAAGCTCAAGATTAGATTGTCATTTTCCAAGTGCCTTAAGATAAGCTCGTAACACATGATCCGTGTTAATCTCAACGGACCAGTTCCTAACAAACACCCGCCTTTTACTAATATGAACTAAATTTAGAAGCATCATCCATATATCATCATGTACATAATAACATAAACTAGAACTAAGGTTAAGGAACACATTATAAACATAACGATGCTATCAAACTTTGAGTGCATCCAGTGGATTCAGGGTGTACTAGTGAAGCCGAAGCAGAATCAGAAGAGGAGGAGAAGAAGGGTGACCAGGTGGTTAAGGTAGATGTTCCAATGACCGATGAAGTAGCGCGTGTGAAGTAAATGGATCAGGTGGTGAAGGTGGATGTTCCAATAACCGATGAAGTAGCGCATGTGAAGCAATTGGATACGGGTGGTGTACTTGTGATGTGTGCAGCAGCTTAATTAACTAAATCCACTTAGAAGTATTGTTTGGTTTTCGATTTTGACAATGTTGTCTTCAGTCCACGTTGTAGCATATGAGTAGTATTTAGCATAGCTTCCAACGGACAACTCACTTTCTCTCTCAATAACAGAAATCCACTCCAAAAAAGGTTAAATCTAACAGAAACTCGAGCGAATTTTGGACTCTCCTGTCCAGATGCGTTTTCTTCTTACTTTCATTTGGACTGATTA
The DNA here is from genome assembly GCA_026074375.1 of Tanacetum coccineum. Taxonomy (NCBI): domain Eukaryota; kingdom Viridiplantae; phylum Streptophyta; class Magnoliopsida; order Asterales; family Asteraceae; genus Tanacetum; species Tanacetum coccineum. Next base: position 66,616 of record BQNB010004572.1, on the reverse strand, counting down.
CCGAGTCTTAATGATCTGTTTCAATTATCGAATGGCAGCTAGCTCTACAGGTATAGAATAATAAGACATCCTAAACTACAATACTCGAACATGTAATTTCAAAGTAATGTTTGATAGCTTATTGGCTCGATGCCCTTATATATGAATGTTTCAGCAAACTTTGACGAAGTTATTTTTCGACATGCTAAAATTAGTTAAACAAACTTGCTCACTTGAAATTTCGTTTATAAAGGTGGTACTATTAGATGCTAGAGTTGGCCCAAGCCCGTTTGTGGGTTATGGGTGATTAGGTTTTCATGTATCTTATCATTATAAATAGTTATGAATAAAGTCATAATACCCATGGGGTTTTAATGTTCAACATGGTATGAACATGGTATCGGAGCATGTCTGATCCTCATAACTAGATGGCTACGCTGAGCTGCCTTACTTAAACCACCCGTCAAACCTTACTCGTTACTCCTTATAGTCAAGGACTTCATGTTGACCCCGCCAAGATTGAAGCAGTTAAGAACTGGGCATCTCCCACTACACCCACAGAAGTTCGTCAATTCTTAGGACTCGTCGGCTATTACCGAAGATTCATCCAAGGTTTTTCAAAAATTGCAAAGCCTTTGACCAGATTAACCCAGAAAAACAAGAAGTATATCTAGGAAAAAGATCAAGAGACGGCTTTCCAATTGCTAAAACAAAAAATTTGTGAATCGCCAATCTTAGCATTACTAGAAGAAAACGATGACTTCGTCGTTTACTGTGATGCATCTCTTCAAGGTCTGGGAGCAGTATTAATGCAAAAAGAAAAAGTCATTGCATATGCATCTCGACAACTCAAGCCTCACGAAGAAAATTACACCACTCATGATCTTGAATTAGGAGCAGTCGTATTCGCTTTTAAAATCTGGAAACACTATCTATACAGAGTGTTCACTGACCACAAAAGCCTTCAACATATTCTTCATCAGAAAGAGTTGAACATGAGGCAACGCCGTTGGCTAGAATTGCTTGCAGATTACGATTGCGAGATCCACTACCCTCCTGTAAAGGCAAATGTCGTAGCAGATGCCTTAAGCCAGAAGGAACCACTCCAAATCACATCAATGATCATGACCATTCACCCAAAATTACCCACACAAATCCTCGAAGCTCAAACCGAAGCAATCAAAGAAGAAAACATCAAAGCCGAAAACCTACGAGGAATGGACAAATCATTTGAAATTCGTCCTGATGGAACTCGTTGTATCAAGAATCAAAATTGGTTACAACTCTTCGGTGGTTTGAGAGACTTGATCATGCATGAGTCTCATAAATCGAAGTATTCCATTCACCCAAGTTCTGATAAAATGTACCAAGACCTAAAGAAACTCTATTGGTGGCCTAACATGAAGGCAATCATAGCTGAATATGTTGGCAAATGTTTGACATGATCTAGAGTTAAGGCAGAATGTCAGAAGCCATCCGGCTTATTGGTACAACCAGAGATTCCTATGTGGAAATGGGAAAGAATACCAATGGACTTTGTCACAAAACTTTCCAAAACATCAAACGGACATGACACAATTTGGGTCATTGTCGATCGCCTTACGAAATCCGCACATTTCATCCTTACCCGAGAGACAGATGGTATGAAAACCCTTACAAGGTTATACATCAAAGAAATAGTCTCCCGACATGGCGTGCCAATATCCATTATCTCGGATCGTGACAGTCACTTCACATCCAGATTCTGGCAATCATTACAAAGTGCCTTGGGTACTCAATTAGACATGAGTACGGCATATCATCCCGAAACCGATGGACAAAGTGAAAGAACCATCCAAACACTCGAAGACATGCTTCAAGCCTATGTTATAGACTTTGGAAAAGGATGGGAAAGACACTTACCATTGTTGGAATTCTCTTACAATAACAATTATCTTGCTAGTATTAATGCAGCACCGTTTGAAGCACTCTATGGTCGAAAGTGCAAATCACCTGTTTGTTAGGCCGAAGTTGGATATGTTCAACTCACGGGACTAGAAATAATTCATGAAAACACTGAAAAGATAGTGCAAATTCGACAACGCTTGCAAGCGGCAAGAGATCGGCAAAGAAGTTAAGCCAATATAAGACGAAAGCCTTTAGAATTCCAAGTTGGAGATCGTGTTATGTTAAAAGTATAACCTCAAAAAGGTTTCATTCGTTTTAGAAAGCGAGGAAAACTCAACCCTCGATACATTAGACCATTCAAAATCCTTGAACGGATTGGTCCAGTGGCATATAAACTTGAGCTTCCCAAAGAACTCAAAAATGTTCACAATACCTTCCACGTCTCTAATCTAAAGAAATGCTTATCTGACGAATCTCTCGTCATTCCAATGAAAGAGCTTCAGCTCGATGACAAACTCAACTTTGTGGAAGAACTAGTAGAAGTTATGGATTGAGAAATCAAGCAACTAAGACAAAGTCGTATTCCTATAGTCAAAGTATAATGGAACTCTAAAAGAGGACCAGAATTTACATGGAGATGAAATTCGTGCCAAATATCCTCATCTATTTTCCAATATCTCTTCTAAGTCCAATCAAATCTCAGGACGAGATTTTTGTAAGGATGGGGGACTATAACAACCCACAATTTTCATCAATGTAAATATCCATCTATTAAATTAAATGCAATGTACTATCCATCTATTAAATTAGATGCAATATATACCACCTTTTTACAGGAAATTTTTTTGCTTTATTCCATTATGTAACATGGTTTACATAACTAAAGTTAACGAGCTCACACAACCTACCTATGCCATCTCTATCTATGTTAATATCATGTAAACATTCTAATATGTCAAGTCTATGCCCTAATATCATTTTTACCAAAAACATTATCCATTTAACAACGTTATATCAAAACAGGCTTTAAACGTTAAACGTTTATATCAAAACCCTAATTATATGTAATGTATACATATAAGATGAATGTACAAGTATTCAAGGCATGTGTAAATGTATCATAGCATAACATTTGAATAAATTTTCCCTCTAAAAACAATGTACAACTCATTAAAACACAATGTACAAGTTCATTAAGCATGACCTTCAAAATAGCCGTTTTACCACCGTTTTCATTCTAGATTTCGTACCACCTCTTTAGTACAAGGTACTATACTCAATATACAACTTCTAAACCCTAAACCTAAACCCTAAATCATCCTAAACCCTAATCTAAAACCCTAAAACTTAATCCTAAGCCCTAAACCCTAATCCTAAACACTAAACCATAATCCTAACACTGATCCTAAACCTTAATCTATCCTTATCCCTAACCCTAACTCAATCTAAACACCTAAAAACACTAAACGAGCCCTAAACCAGCCCGTGACCTATTTTCTCCTATTTTGACCCATTTTAAACCCAAGCACCCATCCTAGCACCTCCATTACCTCACCATGACATCACCAAGCAGCCTATCAAGCACCTCCATCACCTCCTTTCTAAGATACTTGGCCACCAAGGTGGTTTGTCACTTATTTGTCTCCATTTCTAGCCGTGGCCTCCAAACTCCCATTCCACATCTTCATGGCTAGTTCTAGCTTATATTACTAATCCTACTAGCCTCTCTTACCCACCTCAGCTAGCTAGCACACTTATCAAGCCCTTAGATGCCAAGAAAACTTGGCCACTAAGGGTTCTTTACCCTATATATATGCATACTTACACTACACATTCATTCATCCCTCAAACTCATCTCACACACTAAAATGGAGTTCTAGCCTTTCCATAGTAGTAATAGAGGATCAAGAGAAGTCCCTAAGCTCATAATACAAGCCAAGAAGCAAGAAAAATGAAGTCTTGAAGCCATTTCTAGGCGTACGAACCTGAAAACCCCATTTCGACCCATTTTAGCTCAAGTAAGCCTAAGATCTTGTTTCATAAGCTTATATTCTGTACAATAATGTTCATAATACTCTTAAAATCATGTATGAACTCTTGTTTGAAGCTTTGAATCCTCACATGCATGTGTTAACGAATCCTTTTTTCTAAACTTTCGTTATGTTAAAACATATTATTTTAGCTTATACTAATAAGCTATAACATGCAAATATCATTTGGAATCCTAAAATAAGCTTGCATGGCATTTTGGACTTGTTTTGCAAAAGTCTTCCATGCAAGGGGTATATATCGTAACTTTCTGAAATTAATAACTAGAGGGGCTGAAAGTTGTAAAGTTAAAGGTTTAATATATATATTTTTTATATAAAGGACTAAACTTGTAAAATTTTATAAACCAAGGGTATATATTGCTATTTTTGCAAACTTATAAAATATTATATTTTTATGTTAATTATAAATAAATATTAAAAAACTTGATTTTATTAAAACTCGACACATTTATCGTTATTAATCATCGATCGACGTTTTATAAATCAATCATGTTATATAATTAACGTAATTTATCATCAACTAACTTTTGAAGAAACTTAAAACTATAATGTATCACGTTACTAGGGAGCTTCGTGTGAGGGGTTTCATTTGGGTATACGTTTTGACGAGTTTGATGGATTTACTATTTAAAGTATTATGGCTCCTCAAACGTTTACTATATGACCTCTGTATTATGATGGCCCAAACAGTGATACGATATTTCCATAATAAATGCAATCAAAATGATATTACATTAAAGGCTTTATGGCATAAAACATATCCAATAAAACTAGGACTTGACATATTACCCAGGTTGTGTGACGAAGCCGTTACTTTCATTTCATATACTTTTGCCATTAATAAGATTTCCCTATACTGTTAAGGTGAGTTCATAGCCTCGCATTTCAATCTTTTAAATGTTTTATAAACCCGCGAGGGGATACATGCTATAAACCATGAATGCAAGTATTTTCTGTATGCTATCCTGATATATTATTGCCTAAGCACCTACTTTTGCCATAAAGACCCCACTATCATGAACCGTTAATTACTCTTTAGAGTGAGCGCGAATGTTGTAAATAGATCTATTTGGGACTGGACTCCCTGTTGGTGTACCTATACTTTCGGTAACCAATAGCAAATTATTAGAAATAACTATGCGGGTTTTTGGTAAAGGCACCTGTTGGGGCAATAACTTGTGATTATTTAATATCCTAAGGCTTCGATGTCACGAGCTTAAGACAATAATACTATTTTTCATGATAATTGTATGTATTGCAATTATTACAAAGTGTATAACAACGTAACCTACTATTGCACTTGCATTCAAACTACTTTACTTAAACCTATGAATTTCACTCAACCTTTGTGTTGAGTTTTTAGCATGTTTATGTCAGGTAATTGAGCAACTTATGGCACGGAGTGGCACGGACTTGATGATGGCTAAATTGTTATCATTCAAACTTTTGTTAATAGATTTTGGGACCTCACTTTTTGTAAAAACTCTGATGAATAAATGAATGATAACAAAATTTTCTAAAAACGTCTTTTTATGATTGGGTTTCTATTATTATGACTGTTGTACTATGAAATAACACTCTAGATTAGCTTCCGCTGCTATATTTGACAAAATGGGGGTGTTATAGATTGGTATCAAGAGCCACAGTTATAGAGAACAAGGTAGAAACCTTAACTGTAACTACTTTTCTTTTTCATCCAAGAAATTCCTAAAGTTCGTTCCGTGCGCTAATCTTTCAGAATAGTATGTTTTTTATAAGTACATAATATTTATTATATTATATAAATAACTTATGTTATTTACCGCTGGGTTGTTAACAGAACGATGTCTTCTCCCAACCATCCTACTTCCAATGTTGAGGATGCCTTTTCCTCAAACTTTTCGAACTATCTCTCGGCTTCCCCAGATTATTTCCCAACTTCATCGGGAAATACTTATTCTAGCTCTTCAAACTCATTTGGTGTAGTTCCAATAGCTTTACTAATTCTTTCGCTTTTTCATGATGACCCCTACATGAAAGTTTTGCAAGCATTTTATGCTGAAAAATCACCTATCCCACCTCCAACTTTCATACCTCAATCATCAATGCTTAATCCTCAAGAATTCTTTCTTCATGAGGAATTACTACCATCAAAGAAACGAGGTTGTGATCAATCATCCTCGTCTACTTCTGCCCTACCTCAAAACTTTAAGATAAGAGAAAGCTCTTGTAAGACAAGTTTGGAACGCCACGAGGAGCAAATTGAGGAAATATTGAATCATTTAGACGAAGACCGTATTGAATACATAAAAGACAAATTCAAACGACTCGGAAAAGGTCGGGTGATTATCCAACAAGACTTTGACAATCTGGAAGCTGAACTCCAACAAGCTCGTGCTCAAATTACTAAACTTCAGAAGAAGCAGATGGGAAATAACCACAAAATTTCTCTGACTCGCTTCAGAATTACTGATCTAGAACAAATCATAGAAGAAATCCAAGTTCGTCACCAAGAAGATAAGGAAAGTCATCTAAAAACAATCTATGAGCACAAGAAGAATAAAAAAGGACCATCGAAATATTAGATTAGATCTTAGTTATCGCTTTTATTAGAACCTAGCCACGGGATGTGTGGTATAAATAAAAGAGTTAAGATCAACATAGACCCATTATTTGTCATAGATCTAATGAATCAATCTCAACCATCCATTTTTTCATCAAAAATAAAAAAAACAACTTTTCACCTCTTTTTTAAAAATAAAATATCTTACAAACGGTAAATCGTCACACGACAAAAAATACACCATCACGACGAGTATTTTTTTATCTTTCAGTAGACGGGTGACACGATATACTTTCGAGAAATTTTTTTTCAATTTTTTTTTTAGTCACGAATTGCGAAAATCATATATGATTCATATAACGAATCATATATGATTCGTATAACGGATCATATATGATTTCATAAAATCATATATGATTTCATAAAATCATATATGATTTGTGATTCTGACGAACTTTTTTTCAATTTTGTTTCACTCACGAATTGCGAAAATCATATATGATTCGTATGACGAATCATATATGATTCGTATAACGAATCATATATGATTTCATAAAATCATATATGATTTCATAAATCATATATGATTTCATAAAATCGTATATAACTTCATAAAATCAAAAAAAAAGTTCGTCGAAAGTATATAGTGTCGCCCCTCTATAGAAAGATAATTTAATTCTCGTCGCGATTGTATGTTTTGTTTTGCGTAACGATTAACAGTGTGTGAGATATTTAATTTTTAAAAAAGAGGTGGAAAGTGGGTTTTTTTATTTTTGATGAAAAAATGAGTGGCTATGATTGGTTCATTGGGTCTATGACAAATATTAGGTCTATATTGAACTTTTGGCTTTTATTAGAACCTAGCCACGGGATGTGTGGTATAAATAAAAACACTTGTCAAATCTTGACTATGTACAATACAAAGGCAAGTTGTTACTAATATAATACAATGGCAATCCCGTTCTACTTTGTTGTTTCTTAATACCGATTCATTTATCTTATATCCTATATTGTTATCTCCATCTTCATCATCATGAATCATACCATGACTTCCATGAACTAATAATACTTGTTAGTATCTATATCACTATTATTAAAAATGCTTAAAGTTCAAAAATAAGCATTGCATTTTAAGACTTGTGATATTATTCTTATTGCGTGTTGTCTTATGTTGATAGAATGTCTCCTAAAAGGACGTAAAAATCTGAAGTACCAGCCATGACTTAGGCTGCCATTAAGAAACTAGTTACTAACAGTGTCACCGCGGCTCTGGAAGCACAAGCTGCAACAATGGCAAGTACTAGTAATCCCAACAGGAACACCGGACCTACTGTAACTCCTATAACAAAAACAGGAAACTACAAAGAGTTCATAAGCTGTCAACCTTTCTACTTAAATGGTACGGAAGGAGCAGTTAGCCTCATCCGCTAGTTTGAACGAACCAAATCGGTATTCTCTCGTAGCAAATGTGCCAAAGAAAACAAAGTGACATTTGCTACCGGTACCCTAACTGATGATGTCTTGTCCTAGTGGAATGCATACGCCCAACCTATGGGAGTAGATCAAGCCAATCCAATCACCTAGACTGAATTGAAAAGTCTCTTGACAAACAAGTATTATCCCCGAACTAAAGTCAGAAAGATGGAAGATGAATTCTACAATCTGACTGTCAAAGGAAATGATCTTAAACCTTACGTTAGAATATTCTAAGAACTAGCAGTCTTATGCCCGAGCATGGTACCGAACACCGAGAAACTCCTGGAAGCCTTCATCGGAGGGTTACCTAGAAGTATTAAAGGAAATGTTACCGCCTCGAAGCCTTAAACTTTAGAGGAAGCCATTAACATAGCCCAAAGGCTAATGGATCAATTGACCACAAATAAAAGTTTGACGACAGAAGAACTTTCAACAACAACACCAACTACCGCAACAACAACAACTACCGTAACACCAACACCAACAACCACTACAACAATCACCAACCACAACAAAACCGAAGGCAAGAAGCTGTCAAAGCTTATGCTGCCACTCCAGCTAAGAACAATAGGTACGCCAGAAACCTCCCATTATGTAGAAAATGTAATCTCCATCACACCGGACCTTGTACTGTTAAGTGTAATACTTGCAACAAGGTGGGCCATTTAACCAAGAATTGTCGAAACAAGAGGCCAGCCACTGGAAGTAATCAGCTACTAGTGACAGTTATTTGTCATGCCTGTGGAGAAAAATGGCATTATACAAATCAGTGCTGAAAGACCAACATCAATGCCCAGGGAAGAGCCTACATGCTAAGAGATAGGAATGCTCATCAAGACCCGAACGTAGTTACGGGTATGTTTCTCCTAAACCAGCATCTAGCTAGAGTATTATTTGATTCCGGAGCCGATAAAAGCTTTATATCCATATCTCTTGCCTCTATGCTAGATATCGCACCTATTACAATAGATACCTTTTACTATATCGAAATGGCTGACGAAAACCTAGTAAGCACAAACATCGTTATCCAGGGTTGCACCCTAACCTTGCTAAATCAATCTTTCAAAATCGATCTCATGCCGATCAAACTCGATAGTTTTGATGTTGTCATCCGTATGGACTGGTTGTCCAAGTATCATGCCAAAATTCTCTGTGATGAAAAAGTCGTTCACATTCCTATTGACGGTGAAACTTTGATCATACGAGGTGACCAAAGTAAAACCGACTAAATCTTATATCCTGTATAAAAACCGAAAGATACATATCCTGAGGTTGTCAAGTTTTCATGATCCAAGTAACAGAGAAGAAGAAGTCAGACGAGAAGAGATTAGAATATATTCCCGTAGTTAGAGAATTCCCATAAGTTTTTCCTGAAGATCTACTTGGCCTCCCTCTTGTTCGCCAGGTAGAATTCCAAATCGATCTAATTCCCGGAGCAGCACTTGTAGCCCGAGCACCTTATAGATTACCTCTTTCAAAAATGCAAGAACTATCTAACCAACTTCAAGAGTTAGCAGACCGAGGTTTTATACGACTGAGTACCTCACCCTGGGGAGATCCTGTCTTATTTGTTAAAAAGAAAGACGGAACTTTCAGAATGTGTATCGATTATCGGGAGTTGAATAAACTTACTGTAAAGAATCGTTACCTATTTCCCAGAATCGATGACTTATTCGACCAACTTCAAGGTTCGAGTATCTACTTAAAAATCAACCTAAGATCAGGCTATCATCAACTGAGAGTGGGGGATGAAGATATTCCTAAGACTGCTTTCAGAACAAGATACAAACATTATGAATTTCAAGTAATGCCATTTGGTTTAACTAACGCGCCTGCTGTATTCATGAATCTCATGAACCGTATGTGTAAACCATACTTAGACAATTCTATAATAGTATTCATCGATGATATTCTCATCTACTCTCGTAACAAAAAAGAACACGTAAATCATCTGAGAATAATCTTAGAATTACTCAGAAAAGAAAAACTATATGCCAAGTTTTCTAAGTGTGATTTCTGGATCCGCATGGTGCAATTTTTTGGACACTTAATTGATAGTCAAGGACTTCATGTTGACCCCGCCAAGATGGAAGAAGTTAAGAACTGGGCATCTCCTACTACACCCACAGAAGTTTGTCAATTTTTAGGACTCGTCGGCTATTACCGAAGATTCATCTAAGGTTTTTCAAAAATTGCAAAGCCTTTGACTAGATTAACCCAGAAAAACAAGAAGTATATCTGAGAAAAAGATCAAGAGACGGCTTTCCAATTGCTAAAACAAAAAATTTGTGAATCGCCAATCTTAGCATTACCAGAAGGAAATGATGAATTCGTCGTTTACTGTGATGCATCTCTTCAAGGTCTGAGAGCAGTATTAATGCAAAAAGAAAAAGTCATTGCATATGCATCTCGACAACTCATGCCTCACGAAGAAAATTACACCACTCATGATCTTGAATTAGGAGCAGTCGTATTCGCTCTTAAAATCTGGAGACACTATCTATACAGTACAAAGTGTACAGTGTTCACTGACCACAAAAGCCTTCAACATATTCTTCATCAGAAAGAGTTGAACATAAGACAATGCCGTTGGCAAGAATTGCTTGCAGATTACGATTGTGAGATCCACTACCCTCCTGGAAAGGCAAATGTCGTAGCAGATGCCTTAAGCCAGAAGGAACCACTCCAAATTAGATCAATAATCATGACCATTCACCCAAAACTACCCACACAAATTCTCGAAGCTCAAGCCGAAGCAATCAAAGAAGAAAACATCAAAGCCGAAAACCTACGAGGAATGGACAAATCATTTGAAATTCGTCCTGATGGAACTCGTTGTATCAAGAATTAAAATTGGTTACAACTCTTCGGTGGTTTGAGAGACTTGATAATGCATGAGTCTCATAAATTGAAGTATTCCATTCACCCAAGTTCTGATAAAATGTACCAAGACCTAAAGAAACTTTATTGGTGGCCTAACATGAAGGCAATCATAGCTGAATATGTTGGCAGATGTTTGACATGATCTAGAGTTAAGGCAGAATGTCAGAAGCCATCCGGCTTATTGGTACAACCAGATATTCCTATGTGGAAATGAGAAAGAATAACAATGGACTTTGTCATAAAACGTCCCAAAACATCAAACGGACATGACACAATTTGGGTCATTGTCGATCGCCTTACAAAATCGGCACATTTCATCCCTACCCGAGAGATAAATAGTATGATAACCCTTACAAGGTTATACATCAAAGAAATAGTCTCCCGACATGGCGTGCCAATATCCATTATCTCGGATCGAGAAAGTCACTTCACATCCAGATTCTGGCAATCATTACAAAGTGCCTTGGGTACTCAATTAGACATGAGTACGGCATATCATCCTGAAACCGAAGGACAAAGTGAAAGAACCATCCAAACACTCGAAGACATGCTTCAAGCCTATGTCATAGACTTTGGAAAATGATGGGAAAGACACTTACCATTGGTGGAATTCTCTTACAATAACAGTTATCATGCTAGTATTAATGCAGCACCGTTTGAAGCACTCTATGGTCGAAAGTGCAGATCACCTATTTGCTGGGCCGAAGTTGGAGATGTTCAACTCACGGGACCATAAATAATTCATAAAACCACTAAAAAGATAGTGCAAATTCGACAACGCTTGCAAGCTGCAAGAGATCGGCAAAGAAGTTACGCCAATATAAGACGAAAGCCTTTAGAATTCCAAGTTAGAGATCGTGTTATGTTAAAAGTATGAGATCATGTTATGTTAAAAGTGTCACCTCGAAAATGCCAATTCCATCAATGTTTATATCAAGTAAACGTTATAATATGTCAAGTAATATGTTTAAATATCTATTTTTACCACATACGTTATCTATTTAACGTACTATTTTTAACGTTATTATAAAACGGACTTTATACATTAAACGTTTATAACAAAACCCCGTCAACATATAATGTTTCCATTCAATCCAAATGTACAAACTTATAAGACATGTGTACAAGTTATCAATGCATAAAATTCAAACTATGTTTCCCTCCAAAACCATTATACAACTCCTTTAAGCCTAAAGTACAACCCGATATAGCATAACATTCAAACTAGCCATTTTCCCTCCAATTCTTATAGGAATTTCGTACCACTTCTTTAACACAAGTTACAAGCTTCCAAAGCATAACATTTAAACATCATTTCCCTCCAAATTCTAACCTTAACTCATCCTAAAAAAAACCTAACCCTAACCTAAAACCTCAACCACCTAAAACTTGCTTAATACTAGTTTAAGACTAAAATCCTAACCAAGGCAAACCAATCCACACATTATCACCACCTTGCTTAGCACCTTGTCACCACCATGCTAGCCTCCTTGTCACCTACTTGTCACCTTGTACCCCAAGTTAAACCTTCTTGTTACCACCTTGATAAACCGAACCCTCACCCCACCCTACACCTTTTTAAGCTATGCTATATCTCCCCTTAGTTACCTTATGATCCTAGTTGATAGAAACTTGGCCACTACCTTTCACAACTTGGGCACTACTCCTTTTTTGGTACCCTATAAAATACACGTTCCTAACATGCATGCTTCCATAATTCACCATTTAAGCTAAATACAATCTCAAAATTATGTACTAGTCAATCCCTAAAAGAGAAGAGAGAAAAGATTAAGCTAGTAGAAGCCAAGGTTTAAGAAGAAAAGAGGTTCTTGATTCATCTCTAAGTTTTTGACCCATATCAAGCCATTTTGACCCGTTCGAGCTCTTGTAAGTCCTATCACTTGTTCTATAAGCTCTTGATATGTTTTAAATCCTTTATAAACTTTGTTTAAACCATTTGGTCAAGCTTAACTCTTTTGAAAACTCTTAAACCTAACCGAACCCTAAATCGACCCATTTTTGGAAACCCTAATCCATGCGACCCTAAAAAGCTAGATTAAGCTTATTCTATTCTTAATAAGCTCTAAACCATTTCTTATAATCTTGTGAAATAAGTCCTTAAACCCTAAGCTACACGTTTGTTTATTCTAAAACAAACGCACCCTTAAAAACACTAAAAACCCTTTTTCGTAAACCTTATCAGCTATAAGCTATAAGCTGGTCTTATAAGCTATTACTATAAGCTCCTTTATCATTTTAATAAGGTTAGAATCAAACCCTAAAAGCTAGAACCCATCGGGTTATTATTTTTAAAACCAAACGCACCCATTTGATGTTATCGTGGCTATTAAGCTCTTTATAAGCTATAGAGCTTATTTTATTATCTTCAAAACCAATTATTTAGTTATTGTAATAAGCTAAATGCTGCAAATCGATTTCAAGATTTAAAAATACCAAGTATATGGAATTTGGACTAAAAATGCAAATCGTTTTATGCACGAGGGGTATATATTGTAAATTTTGAAACTATTAAACCTTTTGGGCCAAAAATGTAATTATCCTAAAGTTAAACTACAGGGGTTTATCTTGCCAAACTCTAAAGTTGAGAGTAAAATGTTTAAAAATATATATAAAAAGGTTTAAATTGTAAAATATATATACCAAGGGTATATATTGCCATTTTCAAATTCTCAAAGGTATAAAATGTAATATTTTTATATTTAATAATAAAAATATTTTTAAACATTATAAGACTCGATTTTATTAAAACCTGACACATTTATCGTTTCATTCATCGATCGAAACATTATAAAATAATTATGTTATATATTTAACATAATTTATCATCTACTAGCTTTTGAAGAAACTTAAAAATATAAAATCTTATCATTTAAACTATGACGTATCACGTTACTAGGGAACTTCATGTGAGGGGCTTTCATTTGGGTAGACATTTTGATGAGTTGCTGGATTTACGATTTAATGTATCCTAGCTCCTCAAACGTTTACTTCATGACCTCTGGATTATGATAGCCCGAACAATGATACGATATCTTCACAAGTTAATAAACCAAATTAATATTACAATCGAACTAAGACTTGACATATTATCCTAGGTTACATGTCGAAGCCGTTTATTTCCATTTGAGTCACTTTTGACTTCAATTAACTACCTTATCAAGGTGAGTTCATAGTCCCACCTTTATATGTTTTTCCAAATTCTGTAGGGAGATACATGCTATAAACCATGAATACAAGTATCTTTACCAATGATGCTATCCTGTATATTATTGCCTAAGGCTTTCTCCTACTCCAATATCATTTAATCATGAACATTAATCATTGCGAAGCGGGAACGTGAATTATTGTGGAGTAGATTATCGGGATTAAGAATCCCGTTTTGTGTATACTGTACATGAGGTAACCAAGCGCACTATATTTGAGAATAATGGGTAACTTTGGCAAGGTACCTTTCCAAGAGGACATTTGTTCCTCAATAATGTCACTGAGGTGATTTCCATGTTAACGTTTGAGTTCATAAGCTTAGGGCAATAATACTGTTTTCCATGATAACTGTAATTGTACAATTATTACCACTTATGATGACTTGTATTCAACCATTTCATTACAAACCTATGAATATCACTCAACCTTTGTGTTGACCTTTTTAACATGTTTATCTCAGATAACTAAGCAGTTTAAGGCACGTAGTGGCATGGACTTACAGGCATCCAAACTTGTTATCATTCAACTTTTATGTTTTAAATTTGGGACCTCCTTTTGTAAAACTCTGATATGATATTGAATGATAACTAAATTTTCCAAACTTCTCTTTATGAGTCATTTTCTATGATTATGCATGTTGATTCATGAAGTAATACCCCTAATTTAGCTTCCGCTGCTATGTGAATTATCAGGGTGTTATAATGTTTCCCCTAAGAGAAGCAAAAATATGGCTGGACGAACTCAACAAAGGACCTATCAAAATGTCAGATGAACTTCAAACTGCTTTCATTATCCGATTCTTTCCCCCAGCTCTTTTCGATCGACTCCTCGGAGAAATCCAAGCTTTCTCTCAACATGAAAATGAATCTTTGACCGATGTTTGGCTTTGTATGAAAGATTAATATGTCTCGAACTTCCATGGTCACAATCTGTCCAAAGGCAACATTATAAAAATCTTCTATCATGGTCTCAGCGAAATAACCCAAGAAGTTTTGTATGCTGCAGTCGGCGGTATTTTCCTCTATAAAACACCAAATCAAGCTTATCAGCTTCTCGAAGATAAAGTCTTACTCAAACTCGACTGGGCTAAAAATCAAAAAACCAAACCATCTCTTAAGAAAACCGTTGCTTTCACTAATGAAGGCAGCAGTAATTCTGATACTGACAAAATTATGGCCCGAATGGATGCCATGACCCTGAAAATGGACACTCTGCACAAAGAACTCCAATCAAATGCTAAAAAAACAAAACCCGATCTTGATGAAGATGACATACCCATGTCCCGTGAAGAAGAATCAAAATTCATGCAAACTTTCTAAAAGACTCGTTTTTACAATGATTACCGCGACCGAGACTCGAATCGCGATAATTGGCGTTCAAGGGGACGGAATGATTATAATCGAGATAACTACCGATCCAATACCGATGATAAACCATATGATCTTCAGAAAAAATTCAACGATTTCATAAAATCTCAGCAATCAACCAATGCTTTTGTCAAAGAAACATTCATGGACCTCAAAACTCAACTCAAACTAGTGCAGCCCAACAATCATCAAGGGTTATCTTAGAATTTGAGACTAAGTTCGACAGACTTGCTGACAAGCAATCTGGTCGACCTTCAGGATCTCTTCCAAGTAACACTCAACCAAACCTAAAAGGGCACAACTCCAAATCCTATCAACCACCGTAATCTCGTAATAAGCATGTAAATGCCGTATTCACCAGAGTGGTATCTTATCTTACAATCACCAAAAAAACCCCAAATGAAGAACGAACAAAACCAAAACCTATCATTCGTTAGCGTGGATAATGAAGATGAACCTACACCAAACCAATGATTCAAATACTAGAAACCAGTTAAAGATAACACATCACCCAAACCATACAAACCAAAAATTTCGTATCCTCAACGCCTTAGAAAAGAAAAAATGGAAGCCCAATACAGAAAATTCCCTAACATGATCCGCGTCATTCGAATCAATGTACCTCTTGTCTACGTCTTAGCTAGAATGCCTAACTATGGAAAATTTCTCAAAGAACTCATAAGCAACAAGCATAAAATTAAACAAATTTCTGCCGCTTTCCTTAGCGATGAAAGTTCAGCAATGATCCAGAATAAAGTTCCAACAAAACTTGGAGACCCAGGAAGTTTCCTTATTCCATGTAATTTCAACAAAACCTTTTCCTGTAATGCTTTAGCCGATCTTGGTGCTAGCATTAACCTTATGTCATATTCCTTATATGTAAAACTATCTCTCGAAAATCTTAAACCTACCAAGATGAGCGTTAGATTAGCTGACAGATCATTCCAATACCCTAATGGAATAGCTAAAAATATGCTCATTGAAGTTGGTAAATTCACATATCCTGCTGATTTCGTTATTCTAGAAATGGAAGAAGACAGTAAAGTTCCCCTCATATTGGGTATGCACTTTCTTCTATACTGTGATGCAGTTATTCGAGTTAACAGAAATAACCAATCTTGGAGTTTGGATGAACGATGATCTTCAATATTGATTCTGTGATGAAACACTCTTATTCAAACGATGATACCTGTTTCAATATCGATGTTATTGATGAAATTTTAGAAGAAGACTTCGATGATCTTCTAGACGAAGGTTGTAAAATCCTCCATTCCATCGAATGAACCTTTCTCGAAGAAGAAATCTTTGCTAAATTCAATGAATTCATGGCAATGACTGCCGATGAAAACTCTGACTCTGAATCCGATACCGAAGCCCTACCATTCAAAAAAATCAACATCAACACAGATTATAAAATCAAGACATCCCTTGAAGAACCTCCTACGGATCTTGAACTTAAACCTCTTCCTGATAATCTGGAATATGTATTCCTATAAGAACCCTCTTTTCTTCCGGTTATCATATCATCTCAGCTTTCCAAAGAAGAAAAACAAACTTGTATCCATCCTTAAAAAGCACAAGGAAGCTTTTGCCTGGAAAACAACAGACATTCATGGTATTTGCCCATCATTCTGCAAGCACAAAATACAACTTTTGGATAACAAGAAACCAGTTGTCCAAAAACAAAGAAGGATGAATCCAAATATGCAAGAAGTTGTTAAGAAAGAAATAGTGAAACTCTTGGATACCGTATTATTTATCCAATTGCCGATAGTCCTTGGGTTAGTCCTATTCACTGTGTACCAAAAAAATGTGGTATTATAGTTGTCACAAATGAAAATGATAAACTTATCCCAACAAGAACCGTTACGGGTTGGTGAGTATGCATCGATTATCATAAACTCAATGAAGCAACCACAAAAGATCATTTTCCTTTGCCATTTATGGATCAAATGCTGGAAAGACTCATAGGAAATAAATATTTCTATTTCCTCGATGGTTTTTCCGAATATTTCCAAATTCCTATCGATCCTAATGATCAAAAAAATAACATTCACATGTCCTTTCGGAACATATTGCTTATAAGTGAATGCCTTTTCACAGGCTTATTGCCATGCCCCAACACATTCCCGTAGGTGCTGTTAGCTATCTTACACGATTATGATCGAAGAATGTATCAAAGTTTTCATGGGGGGTATGGAATTTGTCTTTTTCTGTTTCATTTTGGAAACTCTTTCGAAAAATGCCTAAACAAACTCGATAAAATGCTCCGGCATTGTAAAGATGCTCATCTTGTCCTTAATTAGGAAAAATATCACTTCATGGTCAAAGAAGAATTTATGCTTGTACACAAGATGTCTGGCGCATGACTTGAAGTCAACAAAGCAAAAATCAACATAATCTCAAAACTTCCAGCCCCTACTAACATCAAAGGTGTTTGAAAGTTTTTGGATGCCGGTTATTTTCCGACGGTTTCATAAAAGGACTTCTCAAAAATAGCCCGACCTATAACTAAACTGCTTGAAAAAGATACTCCGTTTGAATTCAACGATGAATGTCAAAAAGCATTCGAATTATTGAAGGAGAAACTCACATGTGCTCCAGTGATCGTAAGCCCAAATTGGAATCTTCCGTTTGAACTTATGTGTGATGCAAGTGATTTCACAGTTGGAGCTGTCTTAGGTCAAAAAGATGGTAAAAACTTTCACCCGATCTTCTTCGCAAGCAAAACCCTTAACCCAGCTCAACAAAATTACATTGTAACAGAAAAAGAGCTTATGGCTGTAGTTTTTGCGTTCGACAAATTCAGATCCTATCTTATTCTCTCAAAAAATATTGTTCACACCAATCATTCAGCTCTTAAGCACTTATTCAAGAAACAAGATGCTAAACCACGCCTTATTCGATGGATTTTACTCTTACAAGAATTTGAATAGAAATCAAGGGTAGAAAAGGAACAGAAATTGTTGCTGCTGACCACTTGTTTCGAATTGAAAAAAAAGGACAGTCAAGCGATGGACAGTGAGTCGATGATAACTTCTTGAAGAAACTCTTACTGGAAATCAATACAAAGAATACTTCGTGTTCGCAGACTGGCCAAACTATTGGTCGGCGATGTTATACCAAATGGGATGACGTATCAACAAAAGAACAAATTCTTCTCTAATCTCAAACATTACTTTTGGGAAGAACCTTATCTTTTCAAAGTGTGTTCTGGCGGTATGATCAGATGCTGTATATCTGGACCAGAAACTTGAACAATTTTAGATCAATGTCACCACATACCCACCGGTGGACATTATGGACCTAACGTAACTACTAAAAAGGTTATAGATTCAGGATTTTACTGGCCGACAATCATCAAAGAAGCTCATACTCTAGTTCGCCTTTGCGAAGCATGCCAAAAGACAGGAAATATATCAAAACGAGATGAGATGCCCTTAAACAACATTCAAGTATGTAAAATTTTTGATATATGGGGTATCGACTTTATGGGACCATTCCTGAAATCATATAAGTTTGAATACGTTCTTGTCGCTGTTGATTACGTATCTAACTGGGCCAAGCTCAGGCTTTACCAACTTTTGATGCCGGAGTGGTTATACTTTTCTTAAAGAAACCTTTTTTCCGATTCGGAATGCCCAAAGCTCTAATCAGCGATCGAGGTACTCACTTTTGTAACAAAATAATGGAAAAAACAATGAAAAGATATGGAATTAACCATTGTTTTTCCACATCATATCATCCTCAAACTAGTGGTCAAGTTGAAAACACGAACAAAGCTCTTAAAAGAATTCTTGAAAAGACTGTTAAAGACAATCCTGCTATTTGGTCAAGAAAACTTGATGACGCTCTGTGGGCTTTTCACACCGCTTACAAAACACCTACCGGTACCACACCCTACAAACTAATATATGGAAAAAATTGCCACTTACCATTTGAAATTGAACACCGTGCATACTGGGCTCTGAAGAATTGCAACCCAGATCTCATCGCCGCTGGTGAGAAAAGAATGTTTCAGATACACAAGTTAGATGAACTTAGACACCAAGCTTATGAAAACTCTCGTCTATACAAGTCAAGAACCAAAGTCTGGCACGACAAAAAATTAAGAATGAGAAAAGAATTCAAACAAGGAAACAAAGTTTTGCTTTTTCACTCGAAATATAAATTCAAACAAATAAAACGTAGATCCCGTTGGCTAGTACCATACGAAGTAAAACATCAATATCCATCCGGATATGTTGAACTCTAAGGAAAAGATGGAAAACATTTATTGTCAATGGCTATCGACTTAAACTATATCATGAAGAAGATAATGACCCAAAGGAAGCAGTAACTCCTTTTTTTCCAAAAGAATGACTCCTAAAGTACGAGTCTAGCTAAAGACTCTCTTAAAAATTAAGTGCTTCTCGAGAGGCAACCCGTGCTTCACTTAAGTGTGGAGGAGTCCCTCCTCCATTCTTCTAATAATACCCTTTATTTATTTTCTAATATAAAAAAACAAAAATATTTTCTTTTTGTGTGCTTTTTGTTTGTTTACTTTTATGCATGTACTTTAGCTTAAAGATATAAAAAATTATGAAGTATGCTCATGAATAGCTCTCTCGTAGCTATACATTTTTCTCTGCCTCGGGAAGTACCGTTTTCCCTTAATTTTCCTTATTTTATCTCTATTATCAGTTATCACATTGAGGGCAATGTTCAACTTAATTGTGAAGGAGAGCCAAATAGGAAAAATTAATCATATCCCTCCATATTTGCCCTGCCAAAAATTTTCCAACTGATATTTTATGAAAAGTCTTAATATATATATGCTTTCAAAATAAAAAATGCTCTTAGTAAGGCAAGTCTAACCGGATTGACATTATAGCTAGCACAACCTACTCTACTAAATTGTAGGAATTCTAAGCCTTTAGAATATTCGGGTATCCACCTTTGATACCTAAGATAATTGATGCCTTTAGCTTGTTCGAGTTAAGGTTTGAATGCAGTCATATGTGTCTATTCTGTCGTTAAGGATGTGTACATATGGTCTTTGTCGCCTTTACTGGAACATTAGTATTGGTTGATAATTATATTTGAGAGAGCCAGTAATTTAGAAGCTCTAGAACTTGTGCTTATTCATCATTTACTAGACCGAAGCCTAATCATATGTAAAAGATTCCGCTAGTCCCTGTTCTTGTAAGCACTCCCCTTGGAGCTAAGTTGCCAAAAATTCCTAAGTTGAATGAAGAAGTTTTGTGTCAAGCCTTGGTTATCATTGCAATCCCAAATATATATATATATATATATATATATATATATATATATATATATATATATATATATATATATATATATATATATATATATGTGTATGTATATATGTATATATATGTATGTATGTATGTATATGTATGTATATGTATGTATGTATATGTATGTATGTATATGTATGTATGTATATGTATGGTATAATTTTGTATGTATAAATATATTTTATACTATCTATTTATATATATTTATAATATATATTATATATATTGTCAGTATGTATGTATGTATTGTCATATGTATCGTATGTATGTAAGTTTTGATGTATGTATATGTATGTATAATATTGATATGGTGGTATTACTATTATATGTATTGTATATATAGTATGCTATATATATGTATGTATTTATATGTATTGTATATATATTATATATATATATGTAGTTCAAAGGAATAAAGGCTTATGTTTCGACACATGAAGATTGTATCCGCTCCAGTATCAAGTTCCGCCCTTCGGTCAGGTTTATGTGTTCAGTACAAGCCTATGGTAGCTGACTAGATTATGTCTGTGCAAACCGAATGTTCTTCACAAAAATATAACCCTGTCTGAGTGACCTGAGTGAATTAAAAATCAAACACTATCCCTATATGAGGTGCTATGTTTTGTCTATGCCTGAAAAGTTACCTAATATGCAAAACTCTTATAAATCCAAATTTTCTCCACGTCACGATAAATGCTCTTGTTTTCTTACTTTTATTGCTTGAGGGCAAGAGATAAATGAATTTATTTTCTCGCTTCTATTGCTTGAGGGCAAGCAATAAGCTAAGTGTGGAGGGATTTGATAACGCCTAAATTATACATGTTTCTATGGCGTTATTTATGTTTATTTTATCATTTCTCGTGAACTTTTGGTACTTAATCAAGCTTAAATTGCTTATAGGTTCACTTGAAGACTCTAAAGACTCAAGCTCAAAGATCTACACACTTTGGAAGGCGAATACAAGAAAAGAAAATTTTCTATTTAAAAGTTCAAGAAGTTCGCCGCACTTTCTACAAAGTTCGCCGCACTTTCCTATGAAGCCTCTAAAACCGGCGCACCTATATCTTTGTTCGCCGCACTTTTCCCGAAGTCAGAAGAATTAAAGTCTAATAAATGCACCTGCATTAACTCACCAAAACCGCCGCACTTATTTGTAAGTGCGCCGCACTTCCAGTCAAAACATTAAATGACCATCGCATTAACTCCTCAAGTGCGCCGCACTTAATTCTAAAACCGGCGCACTTTTTCCAAATTTTAGCCTATAAATAGAGGACGATTTTTGCATTCCAAATCATCCCACACACAATCACTCTCACTACTCCACACACACACACTTCCCTACTACCAACCAAAACACCTAGAAACACCTCCTCTCTTGAAGAAAAAGATCTAACGATCAAGAACGAAGAAGTTTTCTTACTTAGTTGTTGAAATTATGGAAGTTAATGTAAAGTGTGATTTTGTTATGAACTCCTTAGCCATGAGAGGCTAAATCTCTCATGACTACTCGGTGAAGTTACGATAATGAATAAGCGTTTGGTATAATCTTGATCATCTTAATCTTAAGCTTATATTGCAACCCTGTCATATCTTATCTTATCTACTTTTGCTTATCAACCTAGATTATATAATCATATCGGTATAGGTCGAAAGACCCGTTATGATCTATGTGGTTTTAAAGATTTGTCTATGGTCTTTAATGTCTGTGCTGAGAAATCCACTTTCGTAAATTGATAAACAAAATAAGCTTTGATATAATAGTAACTGGATTATTTGAGTGACACATTTGGTCTAGTTAACTAAATATAAGTCTTAAGTTAAAACAAGTTGATTTGTGAAAACGTTTTCTGACGAGAAATCGCCTTTATAAATTAATGCCCCACTCTCATGGTCAAATCATTTCAAACACTTATAAATTATTTTCAACTATCCGAGTAGTCATCTTTATTATCACTGGTAAAACTAAAGTTACTTTCAAAATAGTTAAAGTCTATTCTCTTGCTGATTATTTGAACACTACACTAATCCCTATGGAATGACCTGGTCTTACCTAAAAAGATTATACTACATACGTGGGTTATACTTTTACCTGTGTGTTTCCTATAATTAATCGGTATTTTCAATCTTATAAATTTAAAGCTTTTGAAACACATCAGTTCATGACCTCGGATCTGTTGAAACTGAATTCCCAACTATAGTCTTTAACGACACGTTAACATCTGAAGCAACACTCTCTTGTGAGCCTACAGTAAGTTCTCTTAATGACAATAAAATTTTCTTTAGAATATCGTTTGACGAATCCGACGATGAAGATTGCACGGTAATTTTCTATAAAAATTCATTTTCTTACAAAATAATTTCTGTCAACAATTTAAAAACTGATTTAGAAAATGATAATGATAAAGCCAATATGCCTTTGCTTCCATCACCCAAGCCTACGGTCAGTTATTTTGATGATTTAGACTTCTTTAAAGATTTCGAGAATGAATTTCCAGCCATTGTTTACAATGATGCTCAAACGTCCAAATCAGATTTATTAACTGAACCGATTTTAAACCCTCAACATACCGATGAATTTAATTTGAAAGATGAAACATCATTGTCCAAATGTGATGAAGAGGAACAAAACGTTTTGTACTTTACTTGATCTATCCATTTCAAAAATAATCTATACCGATGATCTAAAGTCGGATATGGGCAATGATAATGATAAAATCGATATTGAGCAATCTTCGAGGAATTTATCTGTCAAACCATTACTTGATGTAATAAATACGGATGTTGGTGCCTATGCATAATGGTCAAATAAAATTTTGGAAACAAGTCATGATGCATCAAATAAAATTTTCAAAACTGAAACTTTTATCAAGGAATTATGTGTTAATATCGTGACTTGTGATTTTCTTAACAATGGGACGCCAATAAATCTTATCGTCACACCCTGCCTAGGCAGAAACACGAGGCGTAACATCATGGATATCATCACAACACAATGGTGTCAACAATAGATGAGAGAACTATATGAAAACGCCCACAAACAAATGGACACAAATGTGTCATGACAATATCTAACACAAGATAAAGGAGTCTTGCATTACGATAGCAAAGTCATACCGTAAGGAAACATAAATCCAAGGGTCTAAACAATCAAATAACAACCAAGTATCAAACAGTCATTGACATAAATTAAAATCTCTAGGAGGAATGACTCGCATGCAAGCCTTACGGTCTCACGAGCCCCTCTTCATAAACTTTCAACATCCTCAGGATGGTTACCTAAAAATGATGGCTTAAAACGTCAACACAAAGGTTGCTGGACTCATAGTTTAAGACACGAAAATCAAAGCTTATAAACAATTATTGTGATTAATGCAAACATGGCAGGACAATTATTGTACTATCATACAAGCTAACATGCAAATGTAACCATAACGAGCATGGGAACGAAACGTGTCCCTCGATCCAACAAGTATCAATACATTGTAAGATATTACCCCGATCCATTATAATAAAAACCATACTTCACATGGGGTAGGAACGTTAAACCACCCCCCCCCCCCCCCCCCCCCCCCCCCCCGATCCATATCACTACTAAAATGGGTAGGACGTTTACCCCCATCCCAACAACATAAGCATTTAGCACTATACATACAATAGCCAAGTTAAGGTCCATACACTTCAAAAAAAGACACATAATCCATAGTAATTAAAATATTCAATCCATTGGGCATCATTGTTCAATCCCAATTAAAAGCAATGTAAATGAGGACTATGAAACTTCACCTGAATCTCAAACGCCACCTTCCAAATCTCAACAACTCACTATACAAATAAATAAAACCACGGTTACATGATGACCCAAAGCTAAAAGCTCTAGTCCATGTAACACCACATTGATGGATGTCTAAGGGGTTTAGCTAACTATCATGGGTCCCCCGACACCATGCACAACCTTAACTCATCTACTTAAACACTTTACACTTAGCTACTTATATTTAAATCAGAATTGCATAATTTACGTGCTCTTTACGTACTTAAAACCTTACTTAATGACCTTCATAATTTATACAAAAAATCACCCATGTTCATTTATGAGTATATTAACTACCTTGTGATTCCTAAGTATTACTTACATGTGTAACTAACTCAAATAAAATCAAACTTCAAAACTGTCCTAGTTCAGATCTGATTGTACACCAAAATATATCACTCTAACTACCATACTTAGACATGCTTTCAGAGGCTAATTTTTACATGATTATCAATACACACATGTAACTTAACTACTGTAGAAGGGCTAAGCTTAATTTGAATTTTAAGTAGGGGTTTAACATCCAGAAATCAGACCCAAATATGTCCCGAAATCACAGTTTTGACAACGAATATTGTAAAAATTATTTGACTGACTTCCACTGACTTTTAATTCATGAAACCAACGGGGTTGGAAATTAGACTCTCTGTAGTTAATTTTAGGCTCAAGAAAATCAATAAAAGCTATTCGTATGACCGAGTTATGACTCCCGCAAGGTGACCTAAAATTCTGATCAGATTCTAGTTACGAATTTAACATGATAAACCCTAATCATTCACATCTAAACCCTAATTAAACCATAAAAATGATTTTTAATGTTTAAAACCCATTAATTACATCATTAATTACAGATTTTTAAAACCTTAATGATCCATCAATGATTATGTTACATGAATACATAAATCTAACTAGGATGAATACACTTACCTTGAATGCTAGCACCTAAACAACAAGTTCTTGCGGTTTCTTGGATCAATAATGAAAATCGACTTCCTTAGGGTTTTGGGGTTGCATATGAATGACCAAAAGAGGGGAAGGGAATGACTAGGTTTAATGGTATTTAACCTAAAGCATCTGAATCCTTTCCTAATATTATATTTGACAAAACAAATAAAACTTCGAACCATGAAAACCCAAAACCGATCGGCCCCCCTTATGTAAACATATTTTATAATTTTATTTTATTTTATTAATAATTAACTAATTACCTTCATTACTTTAAATTTTCATAAAAAAACCTAAGCTAATTTGGGTAAACCTTTTTATATAAACGCCACCTACTAGACTTTCTAAAAAATAACTTTTTATTTCACATTTCACTTTCTATTTATGGAATGTTTACTGCAAACTTCCATATTTCACTCACATGCTTCCTTTCCAATAACTTACACTTCTTATAAACGCTTAAATCTTAAAACCCACGAATTGACATAGCAATGCATGCAACACGTCTTTCATTTCCATTATCACCACGTGAACAAATGGAATACTTAACACTCCAAACTCTATGCACACAAATAAGATAATCATTTACCTTTCTAAAATGACATCTGCACATATGTAAACACTTCATACATACGAAATAGAATACATAGCTCGCACGAAAAACACCAAAATGGACACTTAGCCATTTCTAAAGGTATAAACTAACCTGCTCAACTCACGGTTGTCTTAGTATCCCCTCTTTTAGGAAATCTCGTCCCGAGATTAACTAGCCGATTCATCAGCACAATCAACAAACAACTAAGGATACTCAGACTTCATATAATCTTCGCGCTCCCAAGTGAACTTGGGACCACGCTTTGAATTCCAACAAACCTTCACAAGTGATATCTTACTACGTTTTAAACTCTTAATTTTACGGTCCATAATCGCTACAGGTACCTCAACAAAATGAAGAGTTTTGTCAACCTTAATCTCATCCAATGGCACATGCAGGCTAGCATCCGCCAAACACTTCTTTAGGTTTGACACGTGAAACGTGTCATGTACACCACTCAATTCCTTGGACAATCTTAACCGATATGCTATAGGACCGATCCTTTCAAGAATCTCAAATGGTCCTACATACCTCGGGGCTAACTTACCCTTCTTCCCAAAATGAACCACGCCCTTCCAAGGCGACACCTTTAGCATCACACAATCTCCAACCTCAAATTCCAATGGTTTGCGCATGTTGTTAGCATAGCTCTTTTGACGATCTCTCGCCGCTTTGAGCTTCTCTTTTATAACCACTACTTTATCAGTCGTTTCCTGCACCAATTCGGGTCCAATCAAACTACCTTCCCCAATTTCAGCCCATAACACGGGTGACCTACATTTTCTTCCATATAGTGCTTCGAACGGAGCACACCGAATGCTAGTGTGATAACTGTTGTTATAAGAGAATTCAGCTAACGGTAGGTGGACATCCCAACTGCCACCAAAGTCTATCACACACGCCCTTAACATATCCTCCAACGTCTGAATTGTACGCTCACTCTGTCTATCTGTCTGAGGGTGATAAGCCGTGCTCATATCCAATCGCGTTCCTAAGGCTTTCTGAAAGGTTTGCCAGAGACGTGATGTAAACCGTGCATCACGATCCAAAATAATCGACACAGGCACTCCATGACGCATGACAATTTCATCGGTGTACAACCTCGCCAATTTCTCCGTACTATAATCTTCACGTATTGCCAGAAAATGTGCTGATTTGGTCAATCTATCAACTACAACCCATATCGCATCGTGCCCATTCCTTGTTCTAGGTAACTTTGTGATGAAGTCCATGGTGATGCTTTCCCACTTCCATTCAGGTATCTCTGGTTGTTGTAATAAGCCCGAAGGCCTTTGATGCTCAGCCTTCACCTTTGCACAAGTTAAACATTCGCTAACATAGGTAGCAATATCCCTCTTCATTCCCGGCCACCAGTACATATCTCGAAGGTCATAGTACATCTTATCCGCTCCAGGATGTACGGAATACCTGGACTTATGAGCCTCATCCATAATTCTGTTTCTCACACCTACTACTAACGGAACCCATAACGATCTATAAGTACACATTTCTGTCTTCTTTCTTTTCCATCTGCTGATCTAAACCATGTAACCTTTCAGCAAATACGTTCTCCTGATTGAACGCCTCACCCTGAGCTGCCAGTATCATTCCTTTTACTCCAGATTGAATAGTCATAGCCATTGCCCGTACACGTTTAGGTTTCACCCGTTCCTTCCTACTCAATGCATCAGCCACCACATTCGCTTTACCCGGATGATAGCGAATTTCACATTCATAATCACTA
Organism: Tanacetum coccineum; assembly: GCA_026074375.1. Taxonomy (NCBI): domain Eukaryota; kingdom Viridiplantae; phylum Streptophyta; class Magnoliopsida; order Asterales; family Asteraceae; genus Tanacetum; species Tanacetum coccineum. The sequence continues at coordinate 38,811 of BQNB010004572.1, read as the reverse complement.
AATAATTCGATCCACCTCCTTTAACCCATATTCAACTCCTTCTGATCAAATATGTGTTGGAGACTTTTATGATCCATGTAAATGATACTTTTCGTACAATACAAATAATTTCTCCAAGTTTTTAAAGCAAACAGCACTGCTCCCAACTCTAGATCGTGTGTTGTATAATTCTTCTCGTGGATTTTTAACTGTCTTGACGCATAAGCAATTACCTTATTTTTTTGCATAAGCACACAACCTAATCTCTGATTCGAAGCATCACAGTAAACTACACAATCTTCAACTCCATGAGGAAGTGACAATATCGGCGCATCACACAAATTATGTTTTAAAGTCTGGAAAGCCTCTTCTTGTTCCACACACCACACATACTTTTGGTTCTTCTGAGTCAACGAGGTAAGAGGTGTAGCAATCTTAGAGAAATTTGCGATGAAACGACTGTAGTAACCTACCAACCCCAAAAATGATTGAATCACAGACAATGTCGTAGGAGCTTTCCAATTCTTTACTGCCTCTATCTTACCTGGGTCTACGTGAATACCACTCTGATTAACCACATGACCAAGGAAATGCACTTCTTGCAACCAGAACTCACACTTGGAGAATTTAGCATACAACTTCTCCTTCCTCAATAATTCTAAAACTAACCTCAAATGCACTTCATGATCTTCCTTAGTCTTTGAGTAGATCAAGATGTCATCGATGAATACAATAACAAACTTATCTAAATACGGTTTACAGACTCGGTTCATCAAATCCATAAAGACCGCCGGTGCATTGGTTAATCCGAAGGGCATAACGGTAAACTCAAAATGTCCATACCTTGTTCGAAATGCGGTTTTTGGAATATCGTCCTCATGTACTCGGAGCTGGTGATAACCCGATCGAAGATCTATCTTGGAGAAATAACATGAACCTTGTAGTTGATCAAATAAGTCATCAATTCTAGGGAGAGGATATCGATTCTTAACAGTTAACTTGTTCAATTCTCTATAATCGATACACATACGAAAAGAGCCATCCTTTTTCTTAACAAACAACACTGGTGCTCCCCACGGAGAATGACTCTGTCGTATGAAACCCTTGTCTTGCTACTCTTGAAGCTGCCCAGACAATTCTTGCATTTTTGAGGGCGCTAGACGATATGGAGACTTCGCAACTGGCGTCGCTCCAGGAACTAAATCTATGCGAAACTCAACTTGTCGTTGTGGTGGTAACCCCGACAAGTCTTCCGGGAATACATTAACAAAATCCCGTACTACAGATATATCACTCAATTTTGGTTCATCTACCTTAGCATTCATTAAGGCTTTAGCGGCTCCTAAAGTATGTTCCCCTTAAACCCTAAGTATCCCACTACCTTCCAACGGTATTTCAACCACCTTTTCATGACAAACTATCACAACCTTATTATGGGACAACCAGTCCATTCCCACAATCACATCGAAACTTCCATGACCCAACGGTATCAAATTTATGCTAAATAAGGAATTTCCTAGTTCTTGTTTGCAGTCACGGATAATCCTATCCACTTCTACTTTCTTACCATCAGCTACTTCTATCACATAACCAGGATTTACAATACTAGGTTTCACATTTAGTAAAGGCGCAAATTCAGTAGAAATGAAACTAAAATCAGCTCCAGAATCAAAAAGTACAATAGCAAAATGATCGTTCAAAGAAAAAGTACCCGTCAGCACTTTAGGATCCCGTAAAGCTTCCACCGCATTCACATTCACATTAAAGGCCATTCCTATAGCTCGATTCCCATTGTTTTAGGCGTTACGGTTGCCTCCCAAAGCTAACGGATTTCCTACTTGACCAGGTGCTCGGTTCATCTTGGGACAAGTATTGCGAAGGTGATCATAACTGCCACATTCATAACAAACCCTCTGATTATAACCCATCTTAACAGCATTCACAGGAGCCACTTTCTTAAACGGTGCCCGACAATCTCTAACAAAATGACCCGGTCTCTGACAGTTGTAACACACTTTGCAAGGACCATTTTCTGGATGATAGGTATAACACTTAGCACACTTCGAATAGGGACCCACATACTCGTTTCTAGGAGGAGTTGTCGCCACAAAACCTGTCCCCACTTTCGCCTTCTTATTATCTCTCCATGACCCACCTGATTTACTAGTCTCTTCCACTGCCTTCCTCTTCTCATTACTCTTTGACAAGGTACCATAGCTAATCGCTTCGTTAGTAAGTATGCCGGCTCTCAGAATTGCATCCTGGATAGTTGTTGGCTGGGTCGCCTTGAGCATTCCCTTAATCTAAGGTGTCAATCCCGCTACATACCTCTTGATGCGCACCGACTCAGGTGTCACCAGATGTGGAACCAGCTTGGCCAGTTCATGGAACCGATCCGTGTAAGCTGCATGGTTGGCTCCTACCATCTTGTGATTCAAAAATTCATTCTCCAACCTCTCCATTTCATTACTTGGAGAAAATTCCTCCACCAACAGAGCCTTAAAATCATTCTAGGTCATACCAATTGTCGCTTCATGGCCTCTTGCCTGGATTTGAGTGTTCCACCATGCCATTGCCTTGTTAACAAATGAACTGGCAGTATACTTCACCTTTTGATTCTCGGAACACCTACTATTGTCAAGTACTTCTCCATCTTCTTGATCCAGCGGGTAAGTGCTATCGCACCTCCCTTTCCGTCATACTCCTTAGGGCCGCATGCCTAAAATCCCTTGTAGGAACACCCATTGTTCCCACCATTCCCATTGTTGTTGTTGTTATTTCCATTGTTGTTATTGTTGTTCCCGTTGTTGTTATTGTTATTTCCGTTGTTCACGTTGTTTGTTACTTGAGTGACGATCTGGGGAATGATATATTGCAATTGCTGTACAATGATGGCAGCGATGTCGGGTTGCCCATTTTCGTAGTATATTAACGTTTTTTGTTTGTCACTTAGTTGATCCGATCTGGGGGAATGAATATATTGCAATTGCTAGTTGGTCAATGATGTTGGCAGCGAATTGTACCGGGTTGTTTGCCCATTGTTCGTTGTCCCATTTAAGTCCACGTGTTTTTTTGAACCAATTTCTGAATTAAGAAGAGTAATTAACGTAAACAAATTGTAAGGAGAAAGGAAAGGTTTTCTAAACCAACCATATTTCCTATCAATATACCAAATTTCCATATATAGTAATATAATAATATATAATATTATATAAGAATTTAATGATTAGTAAATATATATAATATATAAAAAATATATTGTCATAATATAAATTTTTTTTGATAAAAAGCTTAAATTTTTAATATGTTACAAAATAACCGAATTTTTTGCCAAATAAAAAGCCCCTAAATACCCGGGATTTTGCCAAATAAAAGCCAAAATAATGCCAAAAGAATAGAAAAAGTGTGCTTTTGTGTCTAATTGTGCAGGAAAGGATTAAAAGGACAAAAAGAAGCAAAAACAGTCAAAAACCGACAAGGAACGAAAGAGACAAGAAAAAAAGTGAAGAAACAGCCAAAGATCAAAGCCGGATCAGCCCGACACAACAAGAAAGGAAGTCAAAGGCTCAAAATAAAACAGCAAAGGACTAAAAATGACAAGTCTTCAAAGTTTCAAAGCTCATTTGGAGTTATAAAGTTCAAGGGACTTAATTTGACAAAAGTGGAAAGTGCTTTATTAAAGAAGAAAAAGGAGAAGGAAAACACAAGGACCGAAAGTGTCATGTTGAAACTTCTTTTATAACTAAGAAAGGAACGGGTGAAAGACAAGGACCATTTATGTCATTTCTTCATAGTTTCAAACAGAATAACGCGGCTTTGTAACAACTCCAACAACTTCAACAGCTTTTCCCGCCTCTTTTACCCACAAACCCAACTTCGCGAAAATCCAACCCCCGCTCCCATATAACTCTTGAAATCGTTCACAAACCACTCCCCAATCATAAACGACCACGTGTCAATCCCTAATTGGAAGAAACACCTCACAACAATCATCAAACGGCTATAATTAGCTCGCAATTAATCAAAGGCCACGATTGATTGGATGATTCTAGAATTCTTCACTTCTCTTCCTCCATCCTCTATAAATAGGAGTGTTAGGCATCATTTTGTTGTTGTTGTTTTTGTTTTAAATTTTCAAGTTTGTAATTTGTCGATTTTAAGCATTTCCTTTCAAAATTTTAAGCAATTCGTTTTAAGCTCTTGTACTCTCTTCCTTCCTTCTTGTACTTCATCATTTGTGTAATATCAATTCAGTTTACAAGTCCTTTTAAGTTTTGATTTCAATTTTAAGCAAATTTTATTCAATAAGCTCCTAATAAGCTCATTTGAGCTTATTACTGTTCACAAGCTCAATTTTAGTTAAAAATTCTGTTTTAGTGATTCATTTACTCAATCCTTACAACTTACATCAAAGAATGATAAGTTGAGTTCATTTTGTTCACTTTGGAGGTTCAAGTAGTTAATAAGCTCAAAATCAGCTTATTGTGGTTTTTAAGGTTTAGAGGTTTTTGGAAGCCATTAGGAACACTGAGCTTCTTCTCTTGGATAGCTCAAGTGTGAAGACTCTTCAAAACTCAGGTTTCATTCTCTCAATTCCATTTTAGCATTTACATAGCTTATTCATTTAGCTTATTTCAGTATTTGTTTGCTTTTCCTTGTGCTTAATCCTGTTCTATTTTGTTTAGTTTACTTAGAAATTCAAAGGTTGTTAAGCTTTGTAGTTAGATCTCTATAAATTTTCATCTTTACTTTAATTCTGTCATAAGTAGTGTAATAAGCCTAATAGAGAAACTAGCTTATTTTCATTAATAAGCTATAACTTTTACTGTTCAAATAGCTTTATTAGATTAATTTTAGTAGAAGTAGATAAAAAGTTTTATAAGTTTTAGTGTTAAACAGAATTTAGGTGCAAATTAGTTTGACAGCTCTCTATAAGGGAGTGTTTGGCATTAGATGTATTTGACTCTTAAAGTCAAAGTGTTCCTATCAAAGCTTTTCATTCAGTTGTGTTAGGGTAGTATAGCAAGTTCTAAGCAGGTTTTAAAGGTTAGATTGTTGAATCACAAAGTTTAGATTTAAAAAGCACTCATTTGCACCAGGGCATTTTAGATTGTGTAGTACTGTTAGTTTAAAAGAGATTTATGTTTTTTTAGAGTTTAAAGTTTTTAAAGCAAGACTTAGATACATACATTTAGTTGGTTAAAAAATTCTCATTGAGTAGGTTTAAAGAGTTTTCATTTCAAAACTTAGCCTGAATTTAGGAATTGGTCAAGTGCATCAGCTATAGCATCAGCAGCAACAGTCACAGTTGCTGTTGCTTATAACCTTTTAAGCTACTTTTTAGGTTTCATAGTTAAGAATTAGGATTTAGATTTAAGCTCCCTGTTAATAATCCATTAGCTGTGTATAAATCATCATTTAGATTTCATTTTAAGCTTTTAGAATAGCTTATTTGAACCTGCAAAAGTAGTAAAGTAGCATTTTAGATTTATAGCTTATTACTCTTTGATTTCTAAGTTCTAGTTGAATTGATAAAAAACCTTTTATCTAGGTTAGTTTAATATCCCTAGCATATCTTATTTCCAAACTTTTAGTTTCCAAGGATTAGAAATAAGCAAGTTAGCTTATTAGAAAAAGCTTATATCAGTTTAGGCTTAAACTTTCACTTTTTAAGCTCATTTTACTTGTTAATTCTTGTTAAAACTTTTTCCTATTTCCTTTCTAGATATCTCAGTAATTCATCATAAGCAATCAGGTACTATCTTTTAGTTTTCATTTTAACCAAGAAATAAGCTAGATATAAGCTAAAATCTAAAAAGCTCTAAAACCACAAGTTACTGTAACAGGAACAAGAGTTCTATTTTCTAGCTTATCTAGTGGATAAAAGTTCAAGTTGTTTTCATTAAAGTTGTAGAGATTAAGCTAGTCTACAACTTTGTAGTTTTGAGTTTTTGTTGAATCTCAATTTTTAATAAGCCAAAAATAAGCCATAGCGTAGGGTCTGTTTGGTACATTTCTAATAGTTTAGGGTTAACTGTTTTCAATAAAGTGTAAATTGTTAATAGTTTGCCCGCCTACCCTCTACTTTCCTTTCTTTCAGTTTCTACCCTGTCTTTTTAGTAATAATAAAATAGTTTTAAATTTTAGTTTTTAGTTTTATTAAAATTAGGGTTTATAGTTTTAATTGGTAAAATTAGTATACAATTAGGTTATAAAATTTAGGGCTTTTGTTTCCATTTGATTTCTGCACCTTTGAAGTTTATAAAAATCATTTTTCCATAATTTTCCAGTTAAATTTGTATTTTCTAGAAATTTAAATAGATTTTAGTTAATTTCTTTTTCTTAGAAAATTCATAAAAAATAGAAAAATAATTGAAAAATTAAAATTCTTTTTGAGATAATTTTCTTTTTAAACCTAGTATTTTTGAAAAATAAAAGAAAAATTTTAGTGATAATTTTTAGAAAAAAGTTTATTTTAGTTAATTCATTAAACTTTAGAAAATCATAAAAAATTTCAAAATAGATAAAAAAATCCAATTCTTTTTGCCTAAAATTCTCTTTTTAAATTTGGGATTTTAAGGTATAAAATCGTTAAAAGTTGTGACTTAATTTTAAATTTCAGTTTTAGCATCCGCTTTTTTTTACTTTTCGTGCTTTAAATTTCGATCTAGTAATTGTTTTTAATTCGTGTTTATTACATTTGTAGTAAAATCATATTGTCGAAATCCTATATCATTCTAAACTCGAATCCGAATTTTCCCCATTCTCAATTTACGATTTCGTTGGGACACGACCTAGTAGTACAATACTATTCCCGATAAAATATACATATTTGTGTTTTCTTTAGAGAGATTTTAGACTTATATTTCTCTTGATTAAGAATATTTTGGAAAGAAATTCACAGGATTAATACTATAAAGTATAATAAATTTGTTTTTCTAACATCAAATTTTGGCGCTGCTGCTGGGAAGTCGTGAACGATTTTTGATGGAATATTCGTGAAGTAGTGGGGGGGGGGGGGGGGGGGGGGGGGGGGGGGGAGCAGTTCGCAGAACCATCATTTGGAAGCTATTTTGCTATTTTTTTGTATAAAAATATAAAAAGATTCATTAATTCGATTTCCTATAGATTATAAAAAATAAAAATAAACAAAAACAAAAAAAAAAAAAAAAAAAACATTTGGATACTAGCTATCCATACTAAAACCATTCAATAACAACAAAACAAAATCGTGAAGTACTTGCGCGGTAGCTACGGACCCCTTTAAGTTACAAAACTATAAGGTTAGTTTAAGGAAAAGTGATAGCTACTCTCTACGTAGTACATTGCGGCTCGCTAAGCTTTTCCGTCACTAGTGCGTATTCTGGCGACATATCGTGAAGCTTGTAATAAACGGTGTACCAAAATATTTTTTTAAAATTTTTGTTTCATTCTAATAAAAACTACAAAATTAATTTCCCCAAAAAATCTTCTTAATCCTCAAATATTTTTCTTTGTTGTTTTCACTAGTGCATTGCAGCACATCGATCCTCCTTGGAATACACAATTCCAAGAAGACGTAATTGTCGACGATCTCGACACCGACAAGAGGCAATCCCTCTCATTTTGGAACCCGAGATTCCAATGGCCGATGATCGACCTATGGCGAGCAACTACAAGCTCGCCAACCGGGGTTTAAATTGCTATAGTTTACCACACGATATAAATCTCAAAATTTTGAATCTCAAATCCTCTCTCTCATAAATTTGGGGGGGGGTTTCAAAACCGAATTTTTCGAGAGGTATATGAGAGGAGCCTCATTATGCTCACATTCGTCATTTGAGACATAACGAACACCAAAGGTACCCGGATGTACCCCAACACACCATCAAACTTCTTTTTCTTTCCATTTTCTCTTGATGGGGTAGCCAAAAACAAGCTAGACAAAGACCCCCAAATTCATTGCTTACAGTGGAATGACTTAGTCACTAAGTTCATCAACTTTTTTTCGCACTCAAAGACGCAACCAATTTCGGAACGAAATTACAATTTTTTCGTCAAATTGGCACAAGAATCTTTCTCCGAAGCTTGGGAGCGTTTCAAGGAACTTCTAAGGAAGTGTCCTCATCATGGTTTTTCACTCATGCACCAATTAGACACATTTTATAATTCTTGAGCTATAATGATCAAGATTCTCTTAATTCTGCTGCCGGTGGAAATTTTCTCTACAAAAGTCCAACGAAGGACTACAAATCAAGAGAAATAAGGCCAAAGTTTATATGTTCACGTGGGAACGCCGTGAGGCGAGTGAGTACGAATGCTCCTCCCTTTCTTCTACTTCATTCATCATCTAACTTTGATTTCAACAAATTCAGCGGGCATTAGAGGAAAAGATGACTTTGACCCTTAGGAATGAAATGAATGAGAAGCAGAAAACATGATGAAAGCTCTTGCTGCCACTTTCCTCCCGCACCGATTTAAAGCGGGTTGAGGAAAGGTGTTCTACTTGTGGTAGTATCATAGTTTCAATGTGTGCCCAATGACTTGAGGAGGAAATGATTACCCGTTTATCATGATAATTCCAACAAAAATAATTTCAAAAAACCGCATCGTTATTGGGTAATATTGTTCAAAATGAAAATCCCAGGTACCTGCTCCCAACTATGGCAACCCTGGTTTTTCTTCAAACCAAGGTAAACCATCCAATCAAGGGAATATCCCCCATCAAATGGTACCTTACCAAAGTTCACCACAAAATTCTCAAATAGTGCTTGCTAATCAATTGGATAATTTCAAGAAAACCACCGAGGGGAGTATGCAGGCTATGAGAAACCATATTACCAATTTGAAAGCTGAGATTAGGAGTGAAGTTCAAGCTACTTTACAAAACCAAATCAACTCTTTAAAAGGAGAATTCAAGAATGAGTTGAAATCTCAACACAATCTTTTCATGAATCAACAAAATGATTTCCAAAACAATTTGCAAAACATGTTGAGTGGTTTCTTCCAAAATCAAAGCCAACCTTCTACTTCTACTTCTATGGTACCTACCACTTTACCCAGTAATACCATCACAAACCCAAGGTGTGAAGCTAGAGCCATTACGACTCGAAGCGGACTTTCTTACACACCGGTGCCACCAATTCCACCTCCTCTTTATGATGAGAATGAACCTTTGACTGAAAAGGAAACCGAGGTGACCAAGGATAAGGTGCTACCGAGCACCAAAGACATCCAACCTCCGGTTATCCAAAAATCTCAAGATCCGGTTAAGCCGGTGAGCAGTCCAATTTCTCCTGAGCCTTCTTCTGCTCAAGTTGATAATTCTCCACCATCAAAAGAACCTTCTAAAAAGACCCGTCTTCCATATCCTTCTAGGGTAGAGCATGAAAAGAAAGGTGAAAATGATAAAGTGCAAATCCAAAAGTTTTGGGAAATGTTCAAAAAGATTCATGTGGACATTACTTTGGCGGATGCCAGGTGACTCATGATATCTAGGATCTACAGGGTTTTTCAGAAAAGAGTTTCGGTTTTCTGTTTTTGGTAAACAGGTTGTAATTCGGTAATATTAGGAACCCTAATTCGATAAATGCAGAAAGTGTAGTTTTTGGTTTTCATGATAAAGGTGTCACGTTCTTCTTGGTTCGTGATCTGTATTGGATTTCTTTGGTGCTGTTATTGACTATATCTACACACAATCTGCTTGGTGATATATGGGTTACGAATGGAATTTATGAAAACCCTAAAATTTGTATTTACTGCTGCTGAATCGTTGAAACCTGCTGATCTTGAACAAAATCCTAATCTAGGGTTTTATACTACTTGTCATTAATTGTTTGATCTTGTTGGCGAAGTGTGTACAGATCGCTCGACTTTACCTTAAGGATGATGATGCTATGAATGCATAAGCTTTTATCAATAAAGTTTCGTTTTTGGTTAATACTACAGTCGCAACAAGGTGTAAAAGCATTCAAGGGTTTTTAAAGTTTTTAAGGCTTCGTCTGTTTGGTATCCCAAGACAAAGAGTCAATCCACATGATGGACATTTATGATGACCGGTTCAAAGATGTTTTGTGAACCCTGAAGTAATGATTCTTCTTCTCCCCTCTAACTATTGTTGAATAGTTGACCTCTTTGTGGGAAAATTAAATTATTAAACAAAAGGAAGAACTTAAGGGAATTTCTGACCCAGCTGCTAGAAGAAGGGCTAGTTTTGCAAAATTAGAGAAGTTTAAAATCACTAACCAAGGAAGAGTTATTCATTCACCTAAAAAAGCTTCCATAAGTGCAATTTCACACATCTTTCCAAACAATAATCTTGAGGACTCTTTCAAAATGGGGAATGAGGATCTTAATTTTATTCCAAACAAAGAATTAAACAAAGAGATTCTCATTCCAATCCCAAGAGAGTCCAAAATTGGAGAAGATTGTGATTTTCCTTCTTGTGATGATTTTCAAAGTTTCAAGACTTTTTCAAACCCTCTCTTTGAGAAAAAAGATGATTTTCCCTCTAGAAATGACGAGTCAATTCTTAAGGAGGAGGTTCATAAGGAAACTCTTAAGAGTTATTTGAACCCTCTTTTTGAAGACGACGAGGAAAACATTTCTATTGAGGTATCTAAACAAATTTCTCCGAAAGTGAATTCTGAACCCTCAATTGAGTCTTTTCTAAACGATGATGATGATGATCTCTTTGAGATAGATTCTAACAATGATGAGTGGAAAAGAATTTTGTATGGAGAGGATTTTGAAAGAATGAATGTTGATAGTGATAAAATCAAAGTTTTTGACAAATCAAGTTCAAATGTTTTTAAGAGCTTAAGTGATGAACTTGAACCCGGTGGGTCAAGTTATGTTGAAGGAAATGATTTGGATTTTCATGTAGGTGATGTTTTATTCTCAACAATCAATGAGGATAAGATTTTTAAACCGGGTATTTTTGACAAGGATGCTTTTAAGGACAAGAGTTCAAAAGAGTTAGCTCCATCTAAAGCTCTTTTGACTCTTGATGTTTTTGACCCACTCCACCCACCCTTAATGGACTTTCATGTTACCAAAGCATTTTTCGGGTTCACATTTTCTCTCTTGAAAATCTTTTCTAAAAAGTTTTTTGAACCCGGAATCAAAAATGCTACGGTATATCTTTCATCCCTAGTTTGGGGAGGTTTCCACCTCTTGGATTTTCTTCACCATTGCTATTATCCACCATAAGAAAACTAGTTTGGGGAAAGAGTCAAGCGAAGGGGACTCTATAATAAACAAGCGCTTCGTGGGAGGCACCCCATGCTTATCCTTTTATTTTCTTTTCATTTTCTTTCTATTTTTCTTTGCTTCCCCAAGGACAAATTAATTCGGGGGCGAGTATAGCTTGTACTCGGTTAACAAAAACTAAGCCGTTTTAGAGATGTTTTGAGCTAACAATGTAAAAAAGAGAGGAAGCTTGTTCTTTTTCGTCTCTTGTTGGTTGTTTGTGATTTTTGTCTAGGTTTTCCGGATTTTGGAAGCTTCATGGTTCAATATTGTGGAAGGACAAAGCAATTCCTACAATTTCCATCGATGGTCTCCAATCTTCTCTTCATAAATAAGGAAATCTCTTATCCTTGTCTTTATCGAACTAACATCTATTCTTTTGGCATGACCATAGAATTTTTGTTAAAGATTCCTTTTGACCCTTATTTTTAAACTTTGAGGACAAAGTTTCATTTTAGTTTGGGGAAGGATATCTTCGATATTGACTTGCACTTCACGCAACCTTGTTTGAACCTTTTTGAATTACCTTTTTGTGAAAAAAGTGGAAATTTTTAAAGTTTTTGCTTACAAGAGAAGCTCAATAGAAGCTTAGTTTGGGAAAAACACCACTTTTTGGTAATCCGTTGGTGAGAAATAGGAGTTAATTTTGACTTGACCGGGTAAAAATGCCCTAGCTAGTTCTTTAACCTACCTTTTGTGGGGCTAAGCTTTCACAAATCCTATTGCATTGGATTTTAAAAATGTGAAGAACAAGAGATGATGTAGTTAAATATAAGTGTATTTGCTTAAGCAAGGTTTATTTGGAAAACCTAAAGCTTATATGAATGATTTGTGTCTTTTTACTCCCACAAGCTCTTAACACACCTAATCATACGTGCTCTTTTTAATTTAACTAAGTCAACCAATGTCTTTAGAAAAAGTCTTACATTTTGGAAAATAATTCATTTATTATGTAAGTAAGATTTTTGGTTTCAAATTTATAAGTTGATTTTCTAAAGTGAAATTTTTCCATTCACCAAAAATATAATTATAAAAAGAATGCCAATGAAGCATTTCTAATGCAAAAGCATTATTTTTCGTGCCAATGAAGCATTCGCAAAAATAGAATAATAAAAGCTATATATAGTTTTAATCGTTGGCGTATCCATGTTGAGAGTGAGACTCGGATGGGGTCGCAACTAAGGATTAAGACTATGTACGTGGAATCAAGGTTCGTAGGCATTCATCACTAGGGAGCGCGGCCTAGGTGGTGATTGCAACTAAGGGACTTTGGATTCTAGGCTTTGTAGGAAGAAGGTGTTGTCGCGATATCCCACAAACGTTAGTAGCGGAGTGGGGGTTCGAACTAAGAACACCGGTTGTTGATGCGATATCCTATTTGGGAGAAAGGCCTAAGTAGGGGTTCGAACTAAGAACAACATTCCTATTGAAAAAAATAATTTATAGTATATTGAAAATAAAAGAATGGTTAAAAATTTCATTTTCTTAAATCAATTTATAAGTTTTGTTTCCTAATCTCTTTTAGCTTTGAGTCGAGGTTTATCTATGCATTTGAGCTCACAAGGCTCATTTGTAAAGCATAGATGGATTTCAACTATGAAGATAAATTGATCTATGGTTGAGTTAAAAAGAGTGCACACATCTTAATCATTAATTTATTCTTGGGAGTGAAAAGTTCACAAGTTGTAAGTATAAGAGCTTAACCATTTGGACTTATATTGACAATGATCTTGTTTAATAGCTTTGTTTAGTCTAGTGAAAAGTCAGGGAAGACGAATTTTCCTCTTTTGTGCTCTATTAATCGGGAGTAGCCTATTTCAATGAGCCTAAAAGTTGCAAAATTGCAATGATTGCCATTAATGTGTTTCCATGAGATAAAATGTTGAGAAAAAGCTTAAGATGTTTAAAAAGGTGATTCATAAAAGGTGAAAACAAGGGCATTTTGGAAACTTGTTAGTTTACAAAGTGTACAATTAATAAAATTGCGTGAGGACACGGCAATCCTTTAGTTTGGGGAATTTTGATAAGTGTTAAATTGTATATATAAAATACCCAGGATTTCGCCAATAAAAGCCAAAAATATGCCAAAAGATGGAAATATGTGTGCTTTTGTGTCATAATGTGCAGGAAAGGATATCAAAGTCAAAAAGAGCAAAAACGAGCAAAAACCGACAAGAAACGGAAAAGACAAGTACAAGTGAAGACAAGAGGAAAGTTATCAAAGCCGGATCAGCCAGACACAAGAGAAAAGGACAAGAGTTTGAAGGAAAAAGACCATTTTGCCCTTACAATAGAAGATGAAAAGACTAAAATACCCTTGGGCCTTTTTACAACAAAAAGCCCAACAAAAAGCCCAAAACAAAAGTCCATTTCCTGTTTTGAAAACCACAAGGGCTAGAATTGTCAAATCCGAAAGTTGATTTAACACTACATTTTTCAAAAAGAAACACAAGGACTGATTGTGCAATTATGTCAAACTTTCAAATGAAACGCGGGGTATAACCTTTCCCCCTAACCACCTTCCAACCACTTCTCCCGCCAAAACCCGAACAAGCCCAATCTTCCCTAAATCTCTCCCGTTTCTTCCCACACTCACACCACCTCGTATTTTCCCAACTCCACGTCATTTCTATGACGTGGCAACGTCCTATTGGTCCGAACACATCATCCAAGACATCCAACGGTTAAGATTCAAACCAAAGAGATCCAACGGCTGTTAAGGAGTGAAGCTCTCATCTTCTCATCATCTTTTTCTATAAATAGAAGCTTAAACATTCAGAGTTAGTTAGTTTTTAGAGTTAGTTCATTTCATTTTAATTTTCTCTTTTCAATCTTACGTGTACTATTCATTTTGTAAATTAAGCCTTTTAAACTTTCAATTCAGTTGTACTTCCTGTTTTTAAACTTGTATTCTTCTTTTAAAAGCAATAAAGCAAGTTTAATTGTGTTTGAGTTTAAGTTTTTCATGTAATAAGCTGAATTTAGCTAATAAGCTTGAAATAAGCTCCATTTAGCTTATTCTATTTTCGTTTGTTCTAAAATTGTATAATATGATAAAGCTTGTTAAACACTGAGTTTGTTTATTATTGTTCAAAAATGGTCATTTGAATTCAGTTCGGATCAATATTGGGAGCAACAAGGAGTAATAAGCTCAAAGAAGCTTATTGAGCTTATAGCTCATTGGTTTAGAGGTTAAGGTAGCCACATTAGGGGGTTGATTTGAAAAGTCACTCATCTGACGGGTGGCTAGTGTCTGGAGCTTCCCAATTCCTAGGTTTCCATTTTATTAAATCCATTATAGCATTTCATAGCTTAATCACGTTGCTTATTTCTTTGACTTTTTGTGCTTAATCCTGTTCAAAAGTGTTTAGATAGTTTAGATATTCAAATATTTCTAGTTGATTGTAACTAGAATCCATTAAGTTCTCATTGCTTTTAATTCTGTCATTATTAGTAGTATAAGCTAGCTGAGTAACTAGCTTAATTCTGTTAATAAGCTGTAGGTTTTAGAGTTAAAATAGCTTAATTAGGTTAGTTTAAGTTTGAGTAGATAAAAGGTTTTAACAGTTTTAGTGTTAAAAATAGATTTTAAGTAAAAAATTAGTTGAGACAGAATTGTTAACTAGTGTTTGGGTTAGGGTGATTTTTACTTCTAAAGTCAACAAAACATTGCTAAAATTCTTTACATAGTTGAGTTTGTCAAAGAGTTCAAGTTTTAGAAAGAATTTGAAAGTTAGTTTGTAGTGTTTCAAAGTTTAGAGCTTAATAAGCTAATTCTAGCACCAGGGCAGTTTAATGCTCAAGTAGTTTTAAGATTTTAGTGATTCTCACCATTTTAGAACTCACATTTGATTAATGTAGGTTTAGATACATATAGGTAGTTAGTTTAAAGAGTTTTTACCTTAAAATTTACGCCCCCCCCCCCCCCCCCCCTTCGCCCCTAGGGTATTTGACAAAGTCCTTTCATCAGCACTCACACAGTTATTTAAGGTTGCGCCTCCCCTCCCGCCCCCCGCCTCCGCTCCACGCTCCCTTTTTACACTTAGCCTCGCCTATCCTTTAACCGTTTCCTGTCGACCCTTATCTCGCTCCGACCTCACCCCTACGTACGCACTTTAATTAAGCATGTTATTAGTTACTCTTTAGATCTACTTAATTCATCCTCTTAAATTTTCATTTAAGCTTTTAGATTAGCTTTTGTGATCTTGCAAAAGTGGTGTTAGCAACAGCTTAGATTTTCAGCTTATTTCTTTTTGATTTCTAATTTCTAGTTGTTATTTCAAAAAGCTTTTTATCTAGGTTTGTTCAAAGTTTATAGGATAGCTTATTTCCAAAATTTCAGTTTCTAAGATTTAGTAATAAGCTAATTAGCTTAATAAGATTAGCTTAATTTCAGTAAAAAGCTTGAACTTTCACTATTTGATAGCAAATTTCTCATTAATCTAGATTACTATTAGCTAATTTCTTTTTAGAAATTTATAGTACACATCTTAAGCTTTTTACAGCAACTTTTGGTTTTCATTTTCATTTAGAAATAAGCTAGTTATAAGCCATAGTTTAGAAAAAGTAGAATTTTCAAAGGAAAAGCTTAGTTACTGTAACACAGTATCAAAAGTTAATTTTTTAGCTTATTTAGTGGATAAAAGTTCAAATTGCTTTTATTAAAGTTGTTGTGTATAAGCTCAGGCTTAACTTTGTAGTTTTAAGTTTTTGCTTATTCTCATTTTTTAGATAAGCCAAAAATAAGCATAATCGTAGGGTCTATTTGGTATTTTTGCAATAGTTAGAGGTTGTCTGTTTTAACTAGAGTGTAATTTTCCATTAGTTTTCCCGCCTACCCTTTTCTTTCATTCTTTACACTTTCTACCCTGTCTTTTTAGTATATTAAAATAGTTTTAATATTTTCAATATTAGTTTTAATAAAATTAGGTTTAGTTTTTTAATTAGCAAAATTAGGGTTCAATTGCTATATAAAAATTGGGCATTTTTGTTCCATTAAATTTCTGCACATTTTAAGCAGTTAAAAATCATTTTTCTTTATTTTTCTAGTTAAATTTGTATTTTCTAGGAATTAAAATAGATTTTAAGTAATTTCTTTTTCTTAAAAAATTCATAGAAAATAGAAAAATGTTTGGAAAAATCTAATTCTTTTTGTGATAATTTTCTTTTTAATTCTAGTATTTTTGAAAAACAAAAATAGAATTTTAGTGTTAATTTTTAGAAAAAGTTTATTTTTAGTAATTCATTTTTCTTTAAAAATTCATAGAAAATTCAAAAATAGTTAAAAAATTCTAATTCTTTTTCCTAAAATTTTCTTTTTAAATTTGTGATTTTTAGGTATAAAATTTGTTAAAAGAAGTGCTTTAGATTTTAAATTTTAGTTTTAGCTCACGTTTTTAATTCACATTTGTTAATTTTTCGTATTAGTTAAACGTTTTTAATCGTTTAATTGTTTCTATAGTTTAATTGTGCTATTATATTCGTAGTGTAATCCAAAATTCATGAGTCTTCTTTAGTTCATTCTTGGACTCCGATCGAATTGAGTTCTCCGAATCTCAATTCAGACGACTTCGTTGGGATACGCGGACCCGAGAAGACTATACTTGCCCGGTTAAAAAATATACGTTATTGTGTTTTCTTAAGTGTGTTTTTATCCTTTTATTTCGTTTTTTTTTTTTTTTTTTTTCTTGTTTGTTGATTCAGCTAAATACCACGAACCAAAACCTCTAAAACTATTACACTAACATAATCACTAACATGAGCTAAGTTACCATAAACATAAACATTTATTACATACGATATAACATGAAACAACAACACAAACATACACCGATATCAGAAAATCACAAAATACATAAAAGTCTTATTACAACAAGGCATAGACACAAGCACCATCACACTTATTCGACAAACAAAATACACATTACACCATGCACACATGACACATAAGCTGCACATAACAAACGTCATTAACACTTCTAAGAAGATTCATCACGCATCAGCTTCTGAACAAACAACTCAATTTCAAGAGCCCTTTCTCTAGCTTCCTTTCCTAAATCACGCAACTGCCACTCCCTACTACCCTCTTTGTTCATCATCTCCTTCAAAAACACGACAATCTTCGCCGTCACAGTCACATCTGTCACACTCTCAATCCCTCGCACAAAAACTATCCTATCTTGACACACCTTATTCATCTCACCAACCAACCTGTTGATTCTAATAGCAAACTCCTGATGCTCAGACGTAAACTTCCGACAATACAGAACAACCATGTCCAGCCAGTTACGTGCACCAACAACCGTCTCTAACTCCACACACATTAGTAACCACTCCATTGTCTCCCTCTTTTGTTGAACACAAATACATTCGTTATGCAATCATCACTCTTTAAATAAGCAAAAACATAAGTAAAACTAAAATCACAATGATCTATAAAAACAAACAACGACACCACGTATTCCTAACATTACTCAACAACACATGTCAAACAAAACAGGTTCCACTAACCTTTGTTTCCTACACAACATCCTTATGCCACTACAAAAAACAAACCTGCTACCTTTCACACCATAACATCTGTCCTCATATTGTTCACCCTAGCTTTATTAACTGGCCCATAAATTTAAGTACTATTAAAAGCAAATTAGCACATTTGTTTGAATGGATTAAATTAAACTGTACATTTTTTCCTTTTAATTTAAATAGTTAACTCTTCTGAAAGTGTGCTCACTTCCCCACTGCATACACCATGTGGAAATTAAAAGTGAACATAGCAATATGTATGATCAAATCACAAAAAGTTCCACTAAGCTTTGTTCCCAATAAAACATTTCCTTTTTGCCACTTATAAACAAAAACAGTATGCCGGGTTAATAGATAAAGAAGTTACTATACTTTCTCAAAAAGTTCGCCTAAGTTACTCAACTTTCATTTTGTTCACTTAGGTTACTGAACTTTTGATAAACATACACCCCCATAATTTCAATGTTAATCCGAGCAACCTGGACGTATATTTTTAGGCAAGTTAAGTAACATAAATGTCATGTTTTTACAAGTTCAATGATGTTTACGTATATTTTTGCAAAGTTGAGTAACCCCAAATGTCATGTTTCATAAGTTTAGTAACCTAAGTAAACAAAATGAAAGTTTAGTAACTTAGGCGAACTTTTTGGGAAAGTATAGTAACTTCTCTGTATAATAATCAACAGTATGCCTCTACTCAACTAAAAGTTGCTGATTTTAACACCATAACAACATATGTCCAACCAGTGTCCATCCATACTAAAAGTAGAATCCTTCCATGAAATAACAACAACTTTTCCTAAATTCTGCACACCACTTATGGCAAAAAAAAAACAATAGAAATCGAATAATGTATGCCATGTAGGGTAACACTTATTCCTCATCCGTGACTGCATTTATCTTATTATGCAATGTAGGGTAACACTTATTCCTCATCTAGGACTGCATTTATAATCTAATATATATCATGCACTTGGTATCTTTTATCAAAAGCAACATTCTAATATATATATATTTTTCATATGTTTTGTAACAGCCATAATTCAAAATTTCCAGAGCAACAAACTTTTGTAGCAGCCACAGCTAAAGATTTCCAGGAGAAACAAAAAACAAGCATATCATTTTGACACATATATGAATGGAATTAACTGTGGTTCAACCTTTGTAGTAGAATCTGCTTTGAGATTTCCAGGAAAATAACCAAACAAGTCCTCATTTTGATGAAGCAAACATATATGTACGCAAGATGGGACCTTAAAAATGTAAAAGGACAATGTAATAACAACATCTGCTATGTTCTATATGTATTCATCCAGAAAACAGATCTAATCCGGTTTGCATAATCCCGCCAAGGTAACAAAAAACGCAACCTAACAATCACCCCGCAGTGAAGCGCGGACAAATCCCCTCGTGTTAAACATTTGCGGTTTGTGTTGGACTAGCGATCCTTTTCACCTAGCATCGGAAAGCGTGTGAAACTTTACGACTTTTGGTTGTTTATCAATATATGATGTTACGTGTTAAAATTGTTTAGAAGATAGCGAAACATAAAAATAAAAAGTTTGAAATAAATGAATATGTGTTATTTGAAAGTGTGGTCATAATAATTCCATGCAAGTTTAACACACACGTCATAAAGTAACCCCCCCACACATTTTGTTCGGTCACTTTTCATTTTGTTCGGTCACACAAGAGCCCAAATAAATGAAAAGGACATAGTGGGTTTGGTCGGTCACAATGCCAGGTAATGGGGGTTCGGTCAGGTCGGGTGGAGACCGACCAAACGGTAGGGTGGGAGAACTCTTAGGGGTTGTTTCTTTTTTTTCCTGTGTGGATGTTGTTCCTGATTGCATACATATAACATGTCTGGAATAAGAATAATGTGTAATTGATGTTTCTTTTTCTTGGTGACTTAACATATCATGACCCATTTAACCTTCCATCTGAAACACTTATGACACCAAACTTTACTCATTTTCATTAAGATTACAGCCCTTTAAGCAAAAATAACTTGATAATCAATAATTAAAAAAACATATGAACTGTATGTATACAAATCCATTCAAATGCCATACATCAATTTTACCCATCCCTTAAGCGAAAGATCTATCGGCTCATGCTTCCTTAAAAAGTTAATCAAAACAATCTCTTACCTCAATATAAAAACCAATAAATTGCATTAGATTCTTGCTCAAATTGGATACATAAACAAAAGATTCTTATATTCGTTTTCACAAAAAATATATAATAATAGCTTTTTCCAGATCGATAGACACGGAGACCCATCATCATGACAAGCTGGCTGCCACTATATCAGTGGCGGAGGAGGTGGTGTCGGTGACGGTACAAAGGATATTTGGGTTTGGAAATCACAGTGGGATTATAAAGGATATGAACCTAAGGTGGTTTTGTTTGTGTTATCAAAGTTTGGAATTTTTCACTTTTTAGTGAAAGTATTTTATGTAATTTTTGTTTTGAAATTTTGATTTGTGATTTGATTCGTGATATTGAAATGGCTTTAAAAAAAGAGAAGAAGATAATGTTTTTTTGGCATTATATTTACAATCAGGATATTCATTTATAATAAGTTAAAATGAAACACACAAAAATCCTGAATGGATAGTGAATTGGTTCCAGATGGCCTATTAAGTTAAGCCCGACCTTGTTTCTTTTTTTGTGTGAAATAAGTCAAGTGGGCCCCTTCTCTCTTATTTCATCTGAATAGGGACTAGTGAGGTTTTCTTTACCTTGGTGATATAGACTATTTAACAAGAAAATAACATTAAAATATTACTAGGTCTCACTTCCTTTAACACGATGAAGGTTGGTGATGGAGATTATGAAAAAGAGATTATTTTTTATAAGCTGCAATGAAGTAGCATTTGATTTTAAGGATTATGAATAAGATTATTCTTTGTTTATAATTCTCTACATAATTTTATCTATCCAAACGATAACTTATTATTTTAAAAAAAGTGATTTTTACTGAAAAAAATAAACATAATTTTCTTGACAATCTTGTTTTGTCAAACATGACCTCAGACTATTTTAACAAAAAAAATTAACATTAAAATATTCATCTAGGGCCCATCTTCCTTTTAACCACTCGAATCATTTAACAATAAAAAAAAACGACAGGTGAACATTGGCAAAGAAGCGTTGTTCTTTGGAGTGGGGGACCCAAACCCACCATTTAATTTCCCCAATTCCACTTCACTCCTCCACTCCACTCTACAAACAAACACTCAACAACCCTAACCGCCCCCGAAATTCATTCATTCATTTTATAAATCAGATATGAACAAGTAATAAAAACATCATCATCGATTTACCCTCAAACAACCATTAAAAGGTTCCTTTTTTTCTTCTTCTTCCGATTATGTTTATATGTTGTCATTATTTTTTTTATTTGTTTGATATGTTGTATTTAAGAGGTTATATCAACAGATTTTTTTTAAATAACTACCGGGTATTTGTTTAATTTATTTCTGGGTTATCTGATTTTGGCTTATTTTTCATAATCTTACATTTACCTTTTTTTTTTTGGTAAAGAGTTATTTTGAGACCTATGGGCTTATATAGGCTTACTATGGGCGTCTTTCTTTAACCTTATATATTAGCTTATGCGATTTCGCCTTATTTTTCATAAGCCCTCATTTTCTGCCTTTTCTGTGAATTTTGGGCTTATATAAAGCTTATTATATCGTAATGAAAACTTATATAAGTTGTCAAAATAAGCCGAAAATTTTGGGGCTTATCAAATATAAGCTGAAAACCAAATAAAGCCTCATAAACCACCATATAAGCTTAAACAAACACCCCTTGATATAATAAGTTAGATAAGACCAAATCTCGAAATAAGCCTGTGTGAAAAAAAAAGTGAGCTTATGGAAAATAAGCCTGAAAAATCATATAACCCATCAATAAGATTAACAAAACTCCCCTAACCATGCAGTCGCTTTTAAAAGCTTCCAATATATTATTTGCAGCAACTAGTAACTTGCACTTTAGTTTTGGCTTGGATCACCTGTAGGTGAAACTTTTCGGCTTTATGATTTGTGCGTTATAGAAAAATTCTCTATTTTATCTCATGTGTTAAAACATCGCTTGTTTCTGTGGTTCCCATACTTGCAATCTCACCTTGATAAACTTCTTATATATATTATGCATATTTCACAGTCAAAAATGTTTCTTTCTAGTTTATATAATAAGTATTTTATTTATTTATTTTATATTTAAGAAAATGCAGCAAAACAACTACTAGTCTACTTAGGATACACAATCAAACATTTAGCTATTACATCTGTTGTTGGGTCCTAAAAAAGTATGAATGCTTATTGATCTCACGCCATAGACAATACTTTAATGTTCTGAAAGGTCACTTGTAATGATTAGCATTTCGTTAAGTAATGATCTCAACGGCTTTTTCTAGTTATTCATTCTTATGAGTATCTTCTACAACCATTTAATATCCGAAATCTGATGACACGCTTGCGTTTCTCAAATGGGTTTTCTGTTAACTATGACGATGAAAACACGGTCTGTCATTAGTGACGTTGGAGATATTGACAATGTGGATTTTGCAAATGATGGGTCGTTTCTTAACTAAACCCGGAGAATGAGAAGGTCCAATTTGTTATCTCTGTTACCATTTTCATTTTGGCTGAAGGGAAACCTCAGTTTGGTACCCGTTGGGTTGAAAACCCGTTTTCAATCGCTATCACCACTTGAGAAAACACAATCTACCGAAGCAGTAACTCTATGGTCAGTCGGAATCTTGACTCGAAACCAGATAAGTGTTTTACCCTTTCGGTGATGGAACCTCCGTCACCAATTCAGATGAAGATTATGCAAAACTCATTGTAGATTCGTTTTCTTTGGAGGAAGGAATTTGGTACCTGGAAAATAACGCTCACCATTTACTGTTATTGTAAAACAATTGCTAAAAAGGTCTGCATAACAACAGCTGTTCACTTCAATTGTTGACGGATATAAAATAGAAAGGATGTGGTTTCGCATTATGGAAAGAAGATAAAGATTTACGGTCATTGACTTCAAAGAAACCGTACAGTAGACCAACAGAAACAAAACAATAGCTACGAGGATATATTCACCCGGTGGGGATTATTCAGGAGTCAAGTTATTGATGGGTTATCGTCCTGGTAAAGGCTAATAGTCGACCATACAGATATTAAGCTTCCAGGAGTATCCTAATCCCGAAAGGATATCGGGATGTTGAATCTTTTATTGATAAGTAGGGGGTTCCTGATGCACTATGGAGGCCGCACGTAAAGAAGAACTATGTCCTTTTTTTAGAACCTTGATTAATATAGGGAAGTAAAGGTGGTAAAGAAAAAATATTCTAATTGTAGATTATAGTATTTGAATTATATATATATTTAAATTGATTATGTTTATAATTTAAATTCTTTTTTCAGGAGGACGTTAGAACATATGACATGCAAGGAGTTGCTTTTAAGAAAAAATACAGGCATTTGTCACTTGAAGTCCCAGGACTGGCTGAGAGAAGACCATCTCTCGTTGTTGGGGATTTTATTGTTGCAAAGCCTACATTTCAGAACGAACATAACACGTCTCCTCTATATACGGTTTGTTTCACATCATAAAACTAACTGATCGAGTTTATACAAATGGATAACAATATTAGCATTGCAGGACTAGAGGTGGCAATTGCAGCTTATTTAATTTTGAACGGGTACAATTTGTTTAGGTTTTATCTTTAACAGGTTAAGAAACGGGTTGAAAGCTGCCCACAAACTGTATCTTAATGCGTACACTTTTCTGAAGTACTTTTTCCGTTCTCAAAAACTTTTACAGTATAATACCTGTTCTGTTATTCAATACACAAATTATAAAGAAATATTACACACTACGGCCCATACTCTTTAGTGGGTGTTTAGGATTGCATATCTTTAGCTTATTTATCGCTTGTAAGCACTTTAAAATAAGCACCTCTCACGTGTTAATATAAAAGATTTCCTCACGTAATAAGAAAACAAGACAACAAGCACCTACCAATCACAACACTTTGAAAGTGCTTATTTCCTTTCAAATATAAAACAAGCCAATCACGGCTTAAAATATGCTATGCCAAACACCCTCTTAGTTTGTCCCAAAATACATCTTCACTAAACAATGTATTATCCCATTGTACCCTTAATCACATCCAATAAAAAAGGTGCGTTAAAAATGTGTGCATTTTAAAAGGGTATGACTGTCATTTGATTAGAATGACGGTTGCTTTCTTTGTTGTTTTATCCTTTAATACTATTTGGCATATTGAGTAAGCTTCAATATGGTTTCTTTTACAGGGGTTTATTTCTCGTGTTGATGCTGAAGAAGTTCACTTATCATTTCATGAGGATCTTCACTCATACTATTCTGAAGGTGATCGCTTTGATGTACAATTCCAGTTCAACAGATTAGGCATGCGAAGATTATACCAAGCTATTGAAGCTACAGGAAAGTTGGATACAGAATTTCTTTTCCCTGATTTACCTTTAACTGAAAGATACATCGAAATATCCCCTTTGGTTCCAATTTCTTGTAATCTCAATGAGGAGCAACTAAGCTCAGTTGAAATGATCCTTGGCTGTAAAGGGGGCCCGCCTTATGTTGTTCACGGTCCACCGGGCACTGGTAAATCTGTCACTCTAACAGAAGCTATTCTTCAACTGTACAGAACCCGAAGAAATTCAAAAATTCTTGTATGTGCACCTTCAAATTATGCAGCAGATCATCTTCTAGACAAACTTGTAATGGAAACTGCTGTTACTATTGGAAATGGGGATTTGCTAAGGCTAAATGCAGCATCACGTCCAGTAAATGATATTAAACAGGAATATCTTGAGTTTTGCTCTTATGACGAGGAAGAATCAGGCTTTAGCTGTCCTATGTTTGAGAAGCTTGCAAGGCACAGAATTATAATCTCAACATACTCCAGTGCTGCTATGCTTTATGCTGAAGGTCTACAAACGGGTCATTTTACTCATATCTTTTTAGATGAAGCAGCACAAGCCTCTGAGCCTGAAACAATGATCCCAGTTTCTCATTTTTACAGGCGGGATACTGTGGTTGTTCTTGCTGGTGACCCGGTGCAGTTAGGTCCTGTAATCTTTTCTAAAGAGGCTGAAAATTCTGGTCTCGGAGTATCATTTATGGAAAGACTCTGTGAATCTAAGTTTTACAAAGATGGTAATCAAAATTACGTGACCAAATTGGTTAGAAATTACAGATGTCATGAACACATTCTATCTCTGCCTTCAGAGTTATTCTATCAAGGGGACTTAGTTTCATGCAAAGAAGAGGATACCTTATACCCTTTGACGTGGAAGGATTACCTTCCTAACCCTGAATTCCCAGTACTTTTTATAGGTGTTCAAGGTGTTGACGAAAGGGAAGGTAATAACCCTTCATGGTTTAATAGAATAGAAGCAAGTGAGGTCGTTGGGGTTGTAATGAATTTGAGAGAAAGGGGAATTAAGAGTGAAGATATTGGGGTGATAACACCGTATAGGCAACAAGTTTCAAAGATTAATTCAGCACTTGAAAGTTTTGTTGGGTTGGATA
The DNA here is from genome assembly GCA_026074375.1 of Tanacetum coccineum. Lineage (NCBI taxonomy): Eukaryota > Viridiplantae > Streptophyta > Magnoliopsida > Asterales > Asteraceae > Tanacetum > Tanacetum coccineum. The sequence continues at coordinate 13,488 of BQNB010004572.1, read as the reverse complement.
TAAAGGTTGGGACGGTTGAGTCATTTCAAGGGCAAGAAAGGGAGGTTATTATTGTATCTACTGTTCGATCGACCATTAAACATAATGACACTGATAAGAGGCATTGTTTGGGATTTTTAAGTAATCCTAGACGGTTTAATGTTGCTATTACGCGAGCCAGGTCGTTGCTGATTGCTATTGGGAATCCACATATAATATGCAAGGTAATAACTACTCCTATCTTCACTTTGTAATTCAGATTGATATTTGCCTGAAAGAGTTCACATTTGAATTTGGAGGTCAGTGACACTGCTTCCCAACATAAAATCGATGGAGATAGAGGTGGCAAAATAGATGGGGTGGGTAATTTTAATGGGTATGCATCTGGATTGGTTTACTAAAAGATTTTTTTATCCGGCTTCTTAAACACATGTTTTTTTTTTAAATTTATTGCCTTTGTAAACATAACCAAAAAAAGGAAAATTGGTCAAAGTAGCCAAATGATTGGGTTATATCAAAATAGCCGCACTTCTGTGGGGTTTTATCTTCTTTTTTTTCTTCAGATTAGACAGTGTAGTTAATATCCCGCGCCTATAGGTCGATATTCTCTCAGGCCAGGCCCAACAGCCATGCGCCCATGCCACCTTATCTTGCTCAGGCCAGACCTCGTTACTCGGGCTCTCACCTTTGTTGACCAGGCCATCGCTGTTGTCTATGAGGCCTGATGTGGTTTGATGTTAAACTGTACGTTTATTTTGTTAAACACGTTTGCTCCTAATGTTAGATAGTCGTCTGATTGCATTGGGTATTTGGTGCACTTTTATATAGGGTAAATTACAAAAGATGTCCCTGTGGTTTCCCATTTTTGCGTTGCCGTTCTTGATATAAATTCTGGGGAAGAAGACAAGGGTATATTGTCATTCCATGCCTTTGACTTTGACTAACGAAAAAAAGTAACGGGCGTTAGCGAACAGTACGCTTTAATGGCATCGAATGCAAAAATGAGTAAACAGAAAAACGGATTTATGGCAAGGAGTGCAAAAATGGGAAACCACATGGACACTTTTTGTAATTTACCCTTTGATATAATATATAAAACCCCTCTCATCTCTCCTCTATGATGTTTATCAATGGCCTTAATTATTTAGCAAACAACCTTAAAAATAGGACAATCGAGGGTTGTTGATTAAAGATTACACATTTTTGGTTAAGTGAATGAAAAGCTACAATTTATTTTTTTTGTATTTTTCTTTTTGTTCAAGACTTTTTTTTTCTTGCTAATATATAATGAGGAACCATGTTTTTATTAGGAGTTTAGGTACTTATGATTTTATGCGAGTTATGCTCATGTCATATGTTTATATATGTCAAATAATCTACTTCACTTGTGACCTCACCCTTTTGTACCTTTTGCCTTTAACTATCTTGGGATTAGAACAGAAGACAGATAAAAAATTAATAAAACAGAATAATCCCGCAAATCATGAACATCATAGATAGATTGTGGAATTGTTTTTGTTTTCTACATATTTTGTGGACTTGGAAGGCATTTTAGGGTATGCAAAAAAGGATTAAATTCCGAACAGAAGACAGATAAAAAATTAATAAAAAATAATCTTGCCTTTTTGCACCTCTCGCCTTTTAGTTTCTGATAGGTTCGAGTGGAGGGATAGAATTAGGTTAGGGGGTTAGATGGTAGGTTTAGAGGTTTTTCTACATATTACAAATGCTTGTGGGACTCTTGGCTATTTTGTCAAAACAAACCAGTTTGGTTACTTTGACCGGTTCTCTCTAAGGTGCCGTTTGGTTGGGGTATATTGGGGGGAATTCATGGCATTTGCATTTTAATTTCCCCCAAATATTGTGTTTGGTAACACAATTGGGGGAATTTAAAATTTCATGAATTGCCAAAATGGAGGAAATTAAAATGGCTTCAAAAAGTGAAGAATTTTCATTTACTTGAAAAAAAATTTATAATTTTTTTTTTCTAGTTGTTTTTGTTTTATTTTTTCTTGGTTTGTTGTTTTTTAAATCAAAGGATATCCATCACTTTAGTCTGGTCGAGTTGGTCACGTTCGGGTCGGGTCAAGGTAGAGTCAAGGTTAAAAATTTCATACCCGAAACCGACCCTATTTGAATTCGGGTTAGTAGGGTTCGTGTTAATTCGGTTGGGTCTGTACGGGTTCGGGTCAACTCAGGTCGGGTCCGTTCGAGTTTTGGTCAACCCGAATATGAGTAAACCGTAATAAAATTGATTTTTTTTATCATCGTTTATATAGAAAATTTATAAATTTATTTTAGAAAGATATTTATTTGGGTCAATCGGGTCGACCCGAAACCGAGTTACCAAAAATTTCAACCCGATACCGACTCTATTTAGTATTCGGGTTACTCGGTTGACCCGAATTTTTTTTTCCCCGCGTAACCCGACCCGACCCTATGACAGATTTCAAAAAATTATAAAATTCTGTCAACCAAACATGCGTAGGCATTTTAAATTTCGAAGTTTTAAATTCTCAAGAATTTAAATTTCCTAGAATTTAAAATTCCGGAATTTCAAATTAATGAACCAAACGGCAAGGGTATGTTTGGCACCAAAGATTATAGGGAGATTGTGATTATTTTTTTGAAAAAATAAGCTATTTAACCTTCGTTTGGCAAATGAACTTATATGAGATTATAAAAAAAATAATCTTTCATAATCTCTTAAAATCAAATGCTACTTCATGTAGCTTATAATAATAATCTTTTTTCATAATCTCCATCTCCTAAAACTGCATTCATAAAATTAAATTATAATTCCTTGGATTATGTGATTTAGTAGATCTATGCCTTAACATCACACTTTGGTGACTTTTGAACCATTTAAGCCCTTTTCCTTCTCGCAAAATATATGATTTTACCCATCTGGTCCATTAATCATAGATTATGGCAATTCGACCCTTTTGTCCGTAATAGTTGGTATTTGGTAGTTGATCTTTAAATGCTGAATTTTTTTGCTGATGGTCGCATGTTGAAATGTACTGAAATATGGCAGGATGAACACTGGAACAAGCTCCTATGGCATTGTGCTGATAACGACTCTTATAAGGGCTGCTTTCGTCCTGAGAAAGAGGAAATTGTTAATATGGGACCCGAAACAGAGCAATACGACAGCTCCAATTGGCAAGGTAATTGGAGTAACGGTAATCCAACAAGTTTCAGTGGTTGGACTGCCAGTGAGAATGGCAACCTTATCCCCCCTGCCCCAGTAGCTGATAATGATTGGGATGTAGGATCTTGTGATTGGAATGCTAACCAGAATGGCAACTGTATACCCCCAGCCCCAGGAGGTGATGATGATTGGGGTGTAGGCCCAACAGCATCTGATAAAATGGGTGATTCTACTATCCAAACACCCTTAGGAGCTGCTGATTGTAAAGATGACTCAACTGACATTCCAACAGAAACCACTAATTGCAGCGAGTACCCTCCCGAGGGACCCTCAGGAGCTTCAGATAATGGTGGTGAAGGGTCATCTGAGATTTACGCCGGAACCTCAGATAATGGTGGTGAAGGGTCATTTGAGATTTACGCAGGAACCTCAGATAATTGGGGTGAAGGGTAAACAGATATACCAACTAATGATTGATAAAAAAATGATTGATAGAATTCAATTATGTAGAAAGGCAAGACAGCTTATAATAGGCGTATCAGGTCCCTTCAGTTTATTATCTCTCTCTCTTTACTGATGGAACCATAAGAGCTACTTGCTATAGTAGTCTTTGGCTCAATCTTAACAAACTCACTCGTACCCTAAAGGGCTGTAAGTTTGCGTCTCATTATAAGACATGGTGCATGACTTTATTGCTGTTTGGAAAAACAAGTTGATGCTTGTTCTTTGCTATAGGAACTTGAAGTGTTTTCTTTCATTGGGGTGATGAATTTGGTAAAGTTGCATCTAGTTGATGCTTGCTGGGAGAATAATAAATAAGTTTTTAAGTTGATTGCTACTGACATGGTATATCTATTAAACTAATTAAGCACCTCTACGACACACAAACTACCTTTGATTTATATGTAAAAAAAATCAAACTCGTAACAACGGCCCTAACCATAAACTATAGAGTTATTCCATTTCCCCAAGTATTCACCATGCAACATTTACGGCTGTCTATCTGGAAGGCTTATAAAGGGACTCATTGCAATAGTTGAGTTACGCGCCCTATTTGATAGGTTCTAGCAGTCTTTAATGCCACTTGCAGTCAAGCCCCGAGGTCAACACAATGGAGAGGCTGTTGCATTTAGCTGATTAATTCTTACTAATAACCATCTCTTATTTAATACCGCTCGTAGTCCCTATTTAGTAACCACTCGGCCTAAATGAGATGCTAGAAAGCTATTTCTCCTTGCTTTAAACCTTGTGAAAGCTCCAGTTGGTTCCACTCGTCCCTTGTAACCTTAACATCCAAATATGTATCCCTTGTATTAAATTCCATCTCTTTAGAAAGACTTCACTTCAGAGTCTTGACTGTCTTCAACTTTTGTTAATGTAGTTACAAATGCCAAACCATTCGGGACATGCTATTTCTTATCGAATCTCATGAAAAATCACTATAAGCAAATTCCTAATCACATGTTAGACTCCACCACAGCTTCTGCATGGTTTATGGCCACACAGCTCATACACAAATTGAGTGAAAAGATGAGCAGCGAAAGAATGTTTACTCGTTGGTTCAAATACCGCATTGGCTACAAAACAAGGTAGCATTTTATGCCTCCTGATTTTTTGTCACGCCAAAATTTAGCATCGTCGGGTAACGAAATCATCATAGCCACACAACTATCATCTAAAGTAGAGTAGTGATAGAGAGACCTAACTCATGTGACTAAACTCATGTCTAAAGCATTCATCACGTGACACACGCAATATGCATTTTCTCTTTCAAAATTTTGCCACATGTCATGATCATTAAGTTAGGCATGTCTTTTGGCATAAAATTTAGTCATGCATATCATTTTTCAAACAGATAATCCCACAGCCAAAAAATTGAAGCAAATCATGATTGCAGAATCATATATTGCAGTATGTGCAACGTCAGTTTAATCAAAACTAACGGTCGTAGAGCTCACCTATTACGCCTTGTTATCAGAAAGGGAGTTGAGAAGCGCAGGCTCGCAAACTTAGTAAGTTGCCCCGCCAAGATGCAAATATTCGCAGCCTTGCTTGAAGGTACCTTCTTTCCAAAAACTTACCATCTAGTGTTGCTACTATTCATTCAAGATAATTTTCACAAGGAAATTAACAAACTAATTTGGCCCGTCATTTTCCTCTCAGAGTTACCTTCCGACTAAACCGCCACACGAGTATTTTGGCAACTGCATGCTTAACATTCGTTAATCACTGCAAAAAAGTGAGTATGTTTAAGATCATGTAACACAAGGCCAGAAACTTGAGTTCACTTATCCCCCAAAAAATGGCGTACATATATTTTCAAGTTATGTAATGTGCTCTAGGTGTTTGATATTTGGGTCGTAAGATGTTGGCTTTTTTTGCGTTGTCTTTCGCAACAATAATTGTTTGATTTTGCACAACAAAAAAACAATTGCAAGACACAACCAACAAACAAAAGTATGACTTAGCAATATACAAAAGACCAAAATTAAACTTAAACCGCATAGACGATTTATGCGTGCGCCAATCGATGTGAGGAACAAAATAAAATAAAATGATATAAGGTTTTCGTGTTGCTGAGTTCTAGTTGGATTGGGATCCTCTCATGTTCAAGTTGAACATGAGAGGTAATGTTGAAGTTTATGTGAGTGATTAGTAAGTTAAATATTGTGGGGCCTCTATTTTATTAAATATTAAGCAGCTCACTCACATAAATCTCAACATTACCTTTCATGTTCAATTTGAACATGAGAGGATCCCAATCCGTTCTAGTTCTAGATATAAGGTAAAGGAAAAATATCCTCTCATGTTCATTTGAACATGAGAGGATCCCAATCCGTTCTAGTTCTAGATATAAGGTAAAGGAAAAATATCCTCTCATGTT
>BQNB010004571.1:71753-101827 GCA_026074375.1 Tanacetum coccineum | reverse complement strand
GACATGAAAAGCTCATAACTGAAGATTCTTTGAGAAGACATTTGAAGTTAGATGATGCAGAAGGCCTTTCTTCACTCTCTGTTAGGAATTAAGTTTTCCTAACTTAGTACCGACAGTATTAATAGTTAGTACTGATAGTTATAGTTAGTACTGACAGTACAAAATGTTAAGTACTGATCAGTTAGTTAGTACCGATAATAGAAATTAGTTAGTACCGTTTAAGAGATATGTATGAGATATTTTAGGAAAAGATATGTATTATCTTTTACGCGTTTTGTAAGCCTGTTAGGGTTTATCCTTGGTCTATAAAAGGATCCCTCTTGGCATAGTTAGAGGAGACGAGCTCAATATATCTCATACAAATCATATCTCATAGTTAGTAATCTGTAATCACTCAAAGCAGATTAATAGAAATTATTATTTAGTTTTTCATTGTTCTTCTTAGTACTTATGTGAAGATTCCGCATTAACACATAGTATTCATAGTCAGTGTTTCTATATAGTCAAACTGTGTTTATACATCTTGGCTATCATCCTTTATAGGCTGCAGAGATCTATTCAGTTTGGGACTCACATTTAGGTTTAAAATGAAATTAGGATTTTAGGGTTTCGTTTAGGGTTTAAGGTTTTAGATTAGGGTTTTAGGATGATTTAGGGTTTAGGTTTAGGGTTTAGAAGTTTCCACCACCACCCACCACTTCACCATCATCATCACAACACCAACACAACAAATACTCTACAGTATCAAACCATCAAAACTGCCTATTCTCAAAAAAAGGAGATTACGATATATGGGCCATGAAGTTGGAACATTATTTGGCCATACAGGACTATCCAATCTGGTGGTTATACAAAATGGAATGGTCCGGATATCAAACACTACAGTTACACAAGGACAAAATTAAGGTTTGCCTCTCAGAAATGCAGAAGAAGTTTGTAGCCAGCGAAGGAGAGAAAACAAGGACCAGTTTCTTTATGGCTCTACCTGAAGATCATCTTGCTCAATTTCATAAGATGACCTTGATGCAAAAGATATATGGGATGCCATCAAATCTAGATTCGGTGGAAATGATAAATCAAGAAGTTGCAGAAATTATATCTTGAAGCAACAGTTTGAAGGATTCTCTGTATCTAACTTAGAAGGGCTTCACAAGGGTATTTGACAGGTTTCAAAGTCTTCTTGAGTCAATTAGAGATTCATGGAGCAGGTATCACTAAGGAAGCAAAAATCAAAATTCCTAAGATCTCTACTTCTGCATGGTCACAAAGTTTCCTTATTATGTGGACCAAACCAGGAGTGGAAAGTCTCAGTTTTGATGATCTGTACATTAATCTAAGAGTCTTTATGAATGATGTAAAAGGCTATAATGCATCATCTTCTAGCTCGTAAAATGTAGCATTTGTCTCTGAGAACACTAACAGTACTAATGATGTTAGTACCGCTTATAGTGTTTCCAATACTTCTGGTCAAAATCCACAATATGAACAAACATCATCATACTCCTTGCTTGCTAATCAATCAAGTTGTCCTCAACTGGATCATGAGGACTTAAAACAACTTGATGAATATGACCTTGAAGAAATAGACTTGAAGTGGCAAGTGGCCATGATCTCAATGAGAATGAATTTTTTTTTTTTTTTACAAAAAGACTTGTAGTACTAAGTTTGATGAAAAGGAACCTGTTGGCTTTTGATAAAACCAAAGTGGAATGTACAATTGCCACAAGACGTGGCATTTTGCTAGAGAGTGTAGAATCAAGGGAAATCAAGATAATAGGAGGAGGGATGCATGGAACTCTGGAAATAAGGATGGGAGCAGAACTGGAAAGAAGGAGGACTCTAAAGCATTGGTGACCATTGATGGAGAAGGTGTAGATTGGACCAGTCATTCTGAAGAAGATGAAGATTATGCTTTGATGGCTTGCAACAGCTCAGAATCAGACACAAAGGTAACTTTCTGTTCAAATAAGTGTAAAGAGTCTTATGCTAACCTTAAAAAACTGTATGATGCTCAGAGAGAACAACTTAGTGATGCAAGCATAGAAATAAAGGCATATTCTTAAGGTCTTAAGAAAGTTGAAGCACAGTTAGTTGCTCATCAACAAGGACAACTTTGGTATGAACAAAAGATAAAATTTATGAAGATAGATTTAGATGATAAAACAGATGTTCTAACATACCATAAGAAATTGCTAGCAGAAGCTCAAAAAGAAAAAGAAGATTTAAAGGCTAAAGTAGAAAAATGGCATAACTCTTCTAAGAATCTTAGTAAACTGCTTAATACCCAAATGAGTGCTAATGATAAGTTTGGGCTTGGGTATGGGGATCACAGATATGATGGTATTTTGAGCTATGAAAATGAAGTGTTGCAGAGTGTTTTTATGAATAAAGAGAGTGAGTTAGAAAAACAACCTTTGTATGATAGGTTTGTTACAGCTGAAGGAATGCATGCAGTACCCCCACCCATGACAGGGAATTATATGCCCTCTGGACCTGATATTGAAGTAGATTACTCACAATTTACATATGGTCCAAAACAGACTCAACCTAGTGATTCTGAATCCCAAACAAGTGAATTTGATACCTGTGAATCTAACATTAGTACAGAACCCTCTGAATTAGTGTCTGAACCAGTTGTCAATGAATCTAATATAGAATGTCAACCTAAGGTCTGGTCTGATGCTCCTATCATTGAGGAGTATGAATCAGATAGTGAAGATGAGTATGTGTCTATACCACCAAAAGAACAAGAAACACCTAGTTTTGCTAACCAGCAAGTAAAAACTCCTAGGGAAACTGTTAAGAATCAGTTCACACATAGTCAAAAACCTAAAGTTGATAAGAAAGAGTTGGGGTATGGGTTTACTATAAGAACATGTTTTGTATGTGGTAGTCTTAATCATTTAATCAGAGATTGTGACTTCCATGAGAAGAGGATGGCTAGAAAAGCTGAGTTAAACAATGGGTAGAACAGAAAGTCTAGTGAAAGGGAGATAAGGCAACCTTAGAACAATGTGCAAAGAGTGAATAAACAAAACCAATTTGTTCCTTCAGCAGTACTAACTAGAACTGGAAAAATTCCAATTAATACTGCTAGAGCTAGCGGTACTAAATATGTTAGTACTGCTAGGCAAAGTTTTAACAGACAGGCAGTATTTTAACAGACAGGCAGTACTAACTAGTACTGCTATGAAAGTTAATACTGTTAAGCCCATTGTGAATAGAGTTAGACCAGAAAATGTTTTTCACAAAACTCATTCACCATCTTCAAGGCCTTTCAAAAAGACAACAACACTTAGCACAAATTTTTCAAAACAAAAAGTTAATATTGCTAAGGTAAATGCAGTTAGTGCTGTTGAGGGAAAAAGGGAAACTGCTGTTAAGCCCTCAGCAGGTTGTAATTGGAGACCACAAAGATACAACTGGCACAATGTCTCCAAATACAATGGTGGATCCAGTCTTAGAAATTGTTACACTTTCAAAGATCCACTAGGCAGACTCAAGCCCAAACAGGCTTGGGTCCCTAAGAGAATCTAATCTCTTTCATTTGATGTGCAGGATTATCCACATAGAGCTTTAAAGAATAAAGGAATTGTTGATAGTGGATGTTCCAGGCACATGACTGGAAACAAGGCCTACCTTGCTGAATTTCAAGACTTTAATGGTGGCCCTGTTGCTTTTGGAGGTAGTAAAGGTTACATCACTGGTAAAGGTAAAATAAAAACTGGAAAGTTAGATTTTGAGGATGTGTGCTTTGTGAAAGAACTTTAGCATTTCAATCTCTTTTCTGTGTCACAAATGTGTGACAAAAAGAACAAGGTTCTGTTTACTGACTCTGAATGTCTTGTTTTGTCTCCTGAATTTAAGTTACCTGATGAAAATCAAGTATTACTTAAAATCCCCAGACAAAATAATATGTACAGTTTCAATTTAGAGAACATTGTTCCTTCAGGAGGATTAGCTTGTTTAATTGCAAAGGCCACAATTGATGAATCTAACAAATGGCATAGGAGGTTGGGTCATGTTAACTTCAAAAACTTAAACAAACTTGTAAAGGGAAACCTTGTAAGAGGTTTACCTTCAAAGATTTTTCAAAATGACCACACTTGTGTTGCTTGTCAGAAAGGAAAGCAACACAAGGCCTCCTGTAAGGCCAAATCAGTAAGCTCTATTAGCCACTCCTTACAACTTCTTCATATGGATTTGTTTGGACCTACATCTGTAAGGAGCTTAAACCATAAGACCTATTGCCTAGTTATCACTGATGATTTTAGCAGGTTTAGTTGGGTGTTTTTCTTAAGAACTAAGGATGAAACTAGTGGAATCCTTAAGGACTTTATAAGACAAATTGAGAACCAATTGAATCAAAAAGTTAAAACTATTAGATGTGATAATGGTACAGAATTTAAGAACAAGGATGTTATTGAATTCTGTGGGTCAAAAGGGATCAAGAGGGAATATAGTAATGCCAGAACTCCACAACAAAATGGAGTTGCTGAAAGAAAGAACAGGACCCTTATTGAGGCTGCTAGGACCATGCTTGCAGATTCATTTTTACCTAACACTTTTTGGGCTGAAGCAGTTAGTACTGCTTGTTATGTTCTAAATAGGGTATTAGTGACCAAGCCTCATAATAAGACACCTTATGAACTTTTAACTGGTAAGATACCAATTATAAGTTATATAAGACCTTTTGGGTGCCATGTAACCATCTTGAATACCATTGACCACCTGGGCAAGTTTGCTGGAAAATCAGATGAGGGATTTTTAGTTGGGTATTCTCTACAAAGCAAGGCTTTTAGAGTATACAATTTAGAAACCAAAAGAGTTGAAGAAAACCTGTACATCACCTTCTTAGAGAACAAACCAAATGTTGCAGGGAAAGGACCAACTTGGCTTTTTGATCTTGATTATTTAACTGATTCTATAAATTATCATCTTGTTAGTTCAGAGAATCAAGCTAACCTTCATGCAGGTCAACAAGAAGCTAACCAAAATGCAGGTACAGAAGACACTATTGATGCACTGGATTCTGAAAAAGAGGATGAATCTGCTCAAGACTGCTTTGTACTGCCAATATGGCCTTCTTATTCTTCAACAATCACTCCTGCTTTAAAAACAGATGATAAGAGAGAAGGTCCAAGAGAGGAAGAACAAGTCTTTATGGATGAACTTGAAAGACTTAAGAGGCAAGAAAAGGAAGCTAATGAGGAAGCTGAAGCTCTCAGGAAGAAGTTTGAACAAGAAACTGAGAACTTGGTTATACAAGAAGGAGCTGCTAAGACTAGTAGTACTAACATTTTTAGTACTGTTAGCACACCAGCTAAAGCTAGCAGTACTAACCTAGTTAATACTGTTAGCATACCAGTTAGTACTGCCAGTCCTCATGAGGGAATATCTCCAACAAATCCTGAAGAAGATGATTCAGAAATACCTCCACTTGAGGATATTTATCAAAATTCTACTGATGGTATCTTTACTACTTCATCTTATGATGATGAGGGTGCAGTGGCTGACTTCACAAACTTGGAAACTGTTGTGAATGTTAGTCCTATTCCCACATCAAGGATTCACTCTTCTCATCCTTCAGCTCTTATTCTAGGAGATCCAACCTCAGCAGTTCAAACAAGAAGCAAAGTAAATACAAGTTCTGGAGCTCATGCTTTTGTTAGCTATGTTCAAAAGCAAAAGAGAACTAACCATAAGGACTTCCATCATTGTTTATTTGCTTGTTTCATGTCTCAACATGAACCCAAGAAGATTTCAGAAGCTCTTGAAGATGAAAGCTGGGTTGATGCTATGCAAGAAGAATTGCTGCAGTTCGAGATACAGAAAGTTTGGATACTTGTAGATCTGCCTTTTGGGAAGAAGGCTATTGGCACAAAGTGGGTTTATCGAAATAAGAAGGATGAAAGAGGAGTTGTTGTCAGAAATAAAGCAAGGTTAGTTGCTCAGGGACATAGGCAAGAGGAAGGGATAGACTATGATGAGGTTTTTGCTCCTGTGGCCAGGATTGAAGCCATAAGGATCTTTTTGGCCTTTGCCTCATACATGGGTTTTATAGTCTATCAAATGGATGTGAAAAGTGCCTTCCTTTATGGCAAAATTGATGAGGAGGTATATGTGTCTCAACCACCAGGTTTTTCTAGATCCTAAATATCCTAAGAAAGTCTACAAAGTTGTAAAAGCTCTCTATGGGCTACATCAAGCTCCTAGAGCCTGGTATGCTACTTTATCTACTTTCTTATTGAAGAATGGATACAGAAGAGGAACCATTGACAAAACTCTCTTCATAAAGAAGGACAAACATGATATCATACTAGTTCAAGTCTATGTGGATGATATCATCTTTGGGTCTACAAAGAAATCTTGGTGTGATGAGTTTGAAGCATTAATGAAGAGTAAATTTTAGATGAGTTCAATGGGAGAGCTCACTTTCTTTCTTGGATTACAAGTCAAACAGAAAGCAGATGGTATCTTTATTAGTCAGGATAAGTATGTTGCAGAAATCCTGAAGAAGTTTGACTTTGCAAATGTTAAGACTGCTAGTACACAATTAAGACTCAAAGCCTTAGTCAAGGATGAGGAAGCACAGTGATGTTGATTGTCCATCTCTATTGGTCATTGATTGGCTCTTTAATGTACTGACTGCTTCTAGGCCCGTATTATGTTTGCAGTTGTGCTTGTTCTAGTCTTCAGGTCATCCAAAGTCCTCCATCTTAGTGTTGTGTGGGGGGGTGTGGGGGGGGGTGTCAAGAGAACTTTTAGGTATCTAAAGGGCAAACCCAAACTGGGTCTTTGGTATCCTAAAGTGTCTATTTTGACCTGGAATCCTACTCAGATAGTGACTATGCTGGAGCCAATCTTGACAGGAAATCCACAACAGGAGGTTGTCAATTTCTTGGTAGGAGACTCATTTCTTGGCAATGCAAAAAGCAGACCATTGTGGCTACTTCTACTACAGAAGCAGAATATGTTGCTGCTGCAAGCTGCTGTGGGCAAGTTTTGTGGATTCAAAATCAAATGTTAGACTATGGGTTCAACTTCATGAACACAAAGATCTACATTGATAATGAAAGCACCATTTGCATTGTAAAGAATCCAGTATATCATTCCAAAACAAAGCACATTGCTATTAGGTCACTTCATAAGAGATGCTTATGAAAAGAAACTAATTCAGGTGCTTAAAATCCACACTGATGACAATGTAGCTGATCTACTAACCAAGGCATTTGATGTTAGCAGGTTTTAGTTCTTGGTTGTTACTATTGGGATGATAAATCCATAAGCTGCATTGGTTAAAGGGAGGCAATATGCTGTGTTGTATAGTTTGTATGAAGAAACATGTTAACCATAGGTGATGCATTTCCAGAGGTTTGATAGAATTTAGAGAGTCATTGAGAAGAGTTACTGATGGTACTGAAGCACTCCTGATACCTACATTGTTCATTCTTTGGTTGGACAAAGTTAGTACCGACAGTGCAAAGTTAGTACCGCTGGGCAAAGTTTGTACCGCTATAGAGACGTTGAAGAAAAATACCGCCAAGGGTACAAAGTGTAAATTGAAACGGTTTCCTTGAAATTAGGTCTCCTAAACCTATATAAACCCATCTCAATTGCACAGTTCCTTACGCAATCTCTCTCAAATACATTCGTATCTACAAGCCCTAATATCTCTCTTAACGATGATCTCTCTTTCAACTACAATGGTTGTTCTTGATTCATGTCCTAAGCATAACATGGTCGCATATCTGGAGAAGTCTGAAGGGAATGCAGAGTTTTACGAGATCATTGATTTTCTTAAGCGCAGTTCCATTCATCATGCTCTCACTGTAAGTCCTGTTGTATCTACTACATTTGTTGAACAGTTTTGGACGTCTGCTAAGTCCAAAATAATCAACAATGTTAGGCACATTACTGCCAAAGTAGCTGGCAAGTCTGTGTCTATCTCTGAGGCATCAATAAGAAGTGATCTTCTTTTTGATGATGCTGATAGGATAGACTCATTACCTAATCAGGCTATATTTGATGCTATACAGCTTATGGGGTATGAGGGGGATTTAACAGTGTTAACATTTAATAAAGCTTTGTTTTCACCCCAATGGAGGTTTTTATTTCATACAATGAATCATTGTCTTAGTTCAAAAAGCACCTCTTGGGATCAAATTCCTACTAATATTGCCACTGCTGTCATTTGTTTAACATCTAATCAGAAGTATAATTTTTCCAAATTAATCTTTGATGGTATGCTTAGACATTTAGATGCTAAGAAGAAGTTTGTAATGTACCCACGTTTTATTTCTATCTTTTTAGATAAACAACTAGCTAATGTACCTGTACCTTTAGATCATTTTCCTGTAAATACTTTAACTAGTAAAGTTTTTTCTTTCATGGTTAAAAAGGGTAAACATTTCTCAGGGAATGTCACCCCTTTGTTTGCTTCTATGTTGGTACAACCAACTGAGGATGAGGGTGCTCATTCAGAAAGACCATCTGAAGCACAACCTACACCCTCTCCTGCTCCCACTAGTGAAGTACCTAATGAGCCACAGACTGACTCATCTCCTGCTCAAACTAGTGAGGTACCTATTGAGCAACAGACTGACCTATCCCCAAGACCTTCACCCACTACTATTATTCCTGATTCTATTCCAGAAACTTCTGGTGGGAATCTTGGAGGTCATTCATCCAGTGATAAATCCCTTTCAGGGAATGAGGGTGAACTGACACTCCAAAGTGTCTATGATCTTTGTCTCTCTTTATGTGCACAGGTTTCAGATCAAGCCAAAGAAATACTACACTTGAAGGCTCAGATCAAAAAGCTCAAGAAACAAGCTACTCCTGTAATCAAACACCACAGAGCATGGCTGCAAAGTGTTTCCTTGAAGCAAAGATTGGCAAGAAAGAGATCTTCAAAGAAACAAAGGGTGCACAAAGAGTCTGTATCCAAACAAGGGAGGAAGTTTGCTAAAGGTGAATCATCAGTTCAAAGAGATCCTCTATTTGATGAGATTCCTGAAGATACAGTTGATCATATGGAAACAGAGAATGCTCAGGATGTGAGGAGGACAAGAGAAATAGTGGATGAAGACAAGGAGATTGATGAGAAGATACTTAGTACTGAAGATGTACTTAGTACTGACAAGGAGAAAGTTAGTACTGACAGACCAATAGTTAGTACTGACGGATCCAAAGTTAGTACTGACAGGCAAATTGAAGGTACTGATGAACAAATTGAAGGTACTGAAGAGCACATTGAAGGTACTGAAGAGCAAATTGAAAGTACTGATGGGCAAAGAAAAGGTACTGAAGATCATATTGAAGAAGGAAGTGCTACTCAAGTCACTCAAACACCTACTTCTACAATATTTAGAGATGATGAAACCATAGCTAAGGTTCTTACTCAACATGATTCAAGCCAAAGCACGTTTTAGAGAAAAGGTGAAAGGTGTAGAGTTGAAGGATTTTGAAGAAATGATAGACTGGGCCTACTTCTACAAGTCAACTTTGACATTAAAGCCTCTTCCAAAGATGATCCAAAAAGACAAGGAAATAGTAGAAAATTAAAGAGGAGATAAAATGCCTGAATCTGAAAGTGAATTGAATGTATTCCTGAGCTGAGAGAAGTTCTAAATAGCTGAAAGTGATAAAGAGTATGGTAGGAAAATACAAGAAGAGTGGAGGTGAAGAGGAGAGAAACACGAATAGCTGAAGAAAAAGCTGCCAATGAAGCTCTCATAAGAAATTTTGATGATATAAAGGCAAGGATTAAGCGATGGACTTCTGCTGAGAAGCTTCAGAACAAGAAGAGAGCAATTTACAATAGACGAAAGAGCATAGTTTCCTTCATGGACCAATTGCTGCTTCAATGAAAAATCTTCTCAACAAAGATCAGAGCTATCAGAAATAGACCACCAACCAAGAAATCAACTGCGAAATTCAAATGATGACCTACTTGCAAGCATGTAGGAAACTAAGCATGTGAATTGAAAATCAAGAAGTTTGAGGAAGTACAAGCTTTGTATGAGAAGATTAAGAGGTCAGATGAAGATTTTATCTCTATTGGGTCTGCTGAAGATGAAAAGAAGTGATCAAAGGATGAATGAGAAGGAGTTGAATCCTCTAAAGTGAGTGCTCAAGGAGTAAGTAAAGAAGAAGTTCAGAAGGAGAGTAAAGAAGAAGAAAGTACCGACATAGAGAAAATAACTTGTACGAGGAAAAAGAGGAAGCAAGGAAAGAAGATACATTCAAAACACTTCTGAAGATGATAGTGACAAAGAGAATGATGAGCTGAGATTACACTTAACTATAGCTCCAGATGAGGAAAAAGAAGTGGATTATGAAATACTTGACAGAAAAAATCCTATCAAAGAATGGAAGACAGAGTATCTTGGAACTAAACCACAGACTGATCAAGCTGAATACTTTGAAGAGATTAATCAAAATGTGGTGATCAGAAGTAATGGACAAAAGAGATACTTTAGTACTTTGATGAGAGTATTGTCCATATTTGATAGAGAAGATTTGAATGCTGTGTATCAACTGGTAATGGACAGATTTCAAGATGAGATACCTGAAGGTTTTAACAAAGTACTTTAGGGAGATCTGATGGTTATGTTTAACCCAGATGATGAAAATGAGTTTTGGAATTCACATCTAGATTGGATTATAGTGAGTTGGAAGTTGCATAGTTCTTCAGGGGTACATACCTTAGTGACTGAAACAGGATTAGTCATTCATATGCTGGTAGAAAAGAAGTATCCTTTGAGAAAGGAAGTACTGATGCGAATGCTGAAATTGAAGTTAGAGTCTGAAGAAGACAATACTATGGCATTAGAGTTGATCAGGTTTATCAGGAAGTTGCATGCAGAGTTAGACCTGAGAATAAGTGTTATGGAATTGGAGATGGTTTTGAGTGTGGATAACCACAACACAACAAATGGTCATCAGTTCATATGCTTAACAGGCATAAGAAATGGCTAGTCCCATAAGCAACACGGCTTGTGGTAAAGACTTCTCAAAATCGTTTACTGGTTGACTATTTACCAAAAATTGTAGGGTCCAACTCACTTGCTTTATGGTGAAGAGCTTGGCTAGTCCCATGATCTAAAAACAGTTCATGGTAAAGACTAATCAAATCTGTTGATAGATGATAGTTTGCTAAAAACTATATGGTTTATCAATGCACCATGTTATGGCAATGAAGCATTGGCTAGTCCAAAAGCAAACGGTATTTGGTAAAGACAGATCAATTCTGTTGATGGTTGACAGTTTACCAAAAACTGTATGGTTATTAACTCACCATGTTTTTAAAATAAAGAGTTAACTATCCCAGAGCAAACGGCTATTGGTAAAGGAACATCAAATCCGTTAATGGCTGGTAGTTTGCCAAAAACTAAAAAGCCAACTTAGTTGGATTGTTGCTGAAAAGATGTTGTTGTGTTGTTGAGAAGACAAAGTTGCTACTGAAGAAGGATAGAGATTAAAAGATCAAGAAATGATAAGAGTGTTTGGATACATCCTCTAAGAGCTTAAAGAAGATAAATTTGAAGAAACATGAAGTTAAAAGAGTTCAACATTCATGTTTAAGGGAAGATTGTTAGGATTTATGTTTTATGTTTTCCTAACTTAGTACCGACAGTACAAATAGTTAGTACTAATAGTTATAGTTAGTATTGACAGTACAAAATGTTAAGTACTGATCAGTTAGTTAATACCGTTAGTAGAAAATAGTTAGTACCGTTTAAGAGATATGTATGAGATATTTTAGGAAAAGATATGTATGCGTTTTGTAAGCCTGTTAGGGTTTATCCTTAGTCTATAAAATGATCCCTCTTGGCATAGTTAGAGATACGAATCTCAAGATATCTCATAGCAAAATCATATCTTAATAGTTAGCAATCTATAATCATTCAAAGCAGATTAATAGAAGTTATTATTTAGTTCTTCATTGTTTTTCTTAGTACTTGTGTTAAGATTCTGCATTAACACATAGTATTCATTATCAGTGTTTCTACATAGTCAACTATATTTATACATCTTGGCTATCATCCTTAATAGGCTGCAGAAGATCTATTCAACAAGGGACTCACACTCCTTCTAGGCTTCCTCACTCTTTGTTTTTATGGTTGTGATGGCTGAACTAATGTTGTTGATTGATGTGGGGTTGGTGTTGGTGTTGATGTTGTTGGTGTGGATGTTGTTGTTGTTGGTGTTGAAGTGATGGTAAGTGGTGGTGTTTGAGTCTGCACAACCATTATGGGGAACAATGGTCGCTAGAAAAATCCTTATTAACTCTCTTCATATTGGTAAAAAATTTCTTCGTGTGGCAGGGGACAATATATTTTCTACAATGGCTTGGCAACCCCTCTACTTGATTCACAAATAGTTGTATAAACCTTGGATACATTAAAATTTTGACTGCTTTAGCATCAAGGTTTCTGAGCATACCTTCCAAGATATATTTGGAGAAGTTAAACTTCCAGTTGGTAGCTAAGCAAATGATTGCAAATGCAACAGTGCTACTGAACTCATTCCAAGCTGTTGTTTTTGGCACTAAGGCATTGTAGAATTGTGTGAATCAAGAACTTCCACTGAGGACTAATGAAAGCTTTGTAGAATGTCAGCTTTTGAGAAAGTTTTTCATACCCTATTCTAGCAATCTCTTCAAAAATTATTGTTGTAGGTAAACACTCTACTCCTCCTTCATCATCAAACTGAAGGACACTCCTGATTGTAGCTTTAGACACTACAATTCTTTTCCCATTAATTAGGGCATGAATTTTAGATTCCTCATTGTTCTTCTTTACAACACCAGTACTCCAAAATTAATGAATACATGAAACAAAGACGATTGGGTTGACGATAAGAGCATATCGGATAGAGCTTGCATTCAGAAAATAAATTATTTGCTTAAACCCCTCTGATTCAGCAGGTTTTTCTAAGAATGCGGCCATATTGTGAGTTTTAGCAAATTTGAGAGTAGACATTGTTGGGTTTTGATGATTAATGATGA
Organism: Tanacetum coccineum; assembly: GCA_026074375.1. Taxonomy (NCBI): domain Eukaryota; kingdom Viridiplantae; phylum Streptophyta; class Magnoliopsida; order Asterales; family Asteraceae; genus Tanacetum; species Tanacetum coccineum. The sequence continues at coordinate 88,812 of BQNB010004571.1, read as the reverse complement.
AATTGAGTTAGGGTTTTTGTTTAGAGAGTATTTGAATGATTGAAATCGATTAAAAGTATGAATGAAACCCTTAATCGAATGATTTATGTAAACCCTCAACAGCATTAACCCAGCAGCAGGAAGTTAAGCTTAACAGCATTAACTTGCACTAGCAGTAGTAAGTTTTTGCCTAACAGCATTAACTTGCAGCAGCAGTAAGTTAAGACTAACAACATTATCTTGCAGCAGCAGCAATAAGTCTTTGCCTAGCAGCATTAACTTGCAACAACAGTAGAAACTTCAATTTCATTCCAATCAGCTTTTCCATCATCAAATTAACATTCTCTCTGTCTGTTTTTGCTTTCTCTTAATTCTTTTTGCTCACATATCTCTCTTTGTGTTTTTATTCTCAGCTCTCTTTCTGTTTTTCAACTCACCACATCTCTTATTTCTTTTTCTCACCAACTCACTCATTTCTGTTTATATATCGCACATCTCTCTTTCTATTTTTATTCTTACCAAATCTCTCATTTCTCACAAAATGTACAAATTTCCACCATTTTCAGGGATTGAATCCCATGATCGAATTACTTCGATACTAAGGTTTGATCCTTATCTTTTTGTGGGTGTTTGAATACCCATGTTTAGTCTCAAGTTAATACCTTGTGACTTCACCAACTTAGTTGGCAGTATAGTTTTTGGCAAACTATCAGCCATCAACAGATTTGATAATTCTTTACCAGTTGCCATTTGCCCTGGAATAGCCAATTCTTTCTTGTCGATTAGACATGGTGAATTGATTACCATTTATGGTGTGGTGAATAACCAACACTTAAAGAACATTCATGCTAGCAGCAGTAAGTTATGCTTAGCAGCATTAACTTATTGCCTAGCAGTACTAACATTCACCAATATCATCTCTAATCTAATCCAATCATCCTCCCCTCAACCAATGCTTCAGGGACTAAGCATTCAACAAATCAAATCCAACCATATTGCGTTGCTTATCCTGCAGGTGTTAGTCCAAAACCAAGAATACACAATCCAAAGCATTTTCCTTACAACAGTATTAATTATGACTAACAGTTTTAACTAGTATTCTTAAGTATAATTAACAGTACTAATTATACTTAGCAGTACTAATTGATACAACTAACAGTACTAATCCTTTACAAAACATTACAAAGACACAAAGAGATTAAAACTTTAAGGATTCGGCATTCCAATACTTGCAACCAAGTACTAAAACCTTCCAACATCTAAAGCTTTTGTAAGTAAGTCTACAAAATTGTTATCTGTGTGGATTTTAACCACTTGAATTAACTTTTTATCATTGCAGTCTCTTATAAAATGATGTCTAATCTCTATGTGTTTTGTTTTAGAGTGTAAAACAGGATTTTTAACAATACATATAGTATTGTTATTGTCAATGTTAATCATGGTGTGCATAAAGTTATACCCATAATCTAGTATTTGATTCTGAATCCAGAGTACTTTTCCACAACAACTAGCAGCAGCCACATATTCATCTTCAGTAGAGAAAGTGGCAACTATAGTTTACTTCTTACACTGCCATGATATCAATCTGCACCCTAGGAACTGACAACCACCTATTGTAGATTTCCTATCTAAGCTAGCTCTAGCAAAGTCACTATCAGAATATGCCACCAAGTCAAAGGAAGAATCTCTAGGATACAAAAGACCCAATTTAGGTTAGCCTTTTAGGTACCTAAAAATCCTTTCTACAACACGTAAGTGTAAAACCTTAGGTGTGACTTGAAATCTGGCACATGCACATACTTCAAACATAATGTCTGGCCTAGATGATGTAAGCTACATCAATGATCCAATCATTGACCTATAGAGATGAACATCAACATCATCACCATCTGAGTCCTTGAGCAAAGGCTTTTCTGTATCCATTAGGGTGCTAGCTATCCTGACATTTGTAAATCTAAACTTCCTTAATATCTCAGCTACATACTTATCCTGGCTGATAAATATCCCATCTTCTTTTTGCTTCACTTGCAACCCTAAGAAGAAAGTGAGTTCTCCCATAGAACTCATCTGAAACTTGGCATGCATCAGTTTCTCAAATTCAATACACAACTCCTTCTTTGTAAAGCCAAAGATAATGTCATCAACATAGACCTGTACAAGCAAAATATCCCCTTTTTGCTTTTTGATAAACAAGGTCTGATCTATCTTTCCTCTGTGAAACCCATTGTCTAATAAATACTTGGCCAAGGTTTTATACCATGCTCTTGGAGCTTGATGCAAACCATAAAGTGCTTTCACCACCTTGTAGACTTTGTCTGGATTTTCAGGATCTTCAAACCCTAGAGATTGACACACATATACCTCCTCTTCAATTTTACCATAGAGTAAAGTACTCTTCACATCCATCTGATACACCATAAATCCCATAAAGGAAGCATAAGCTAAGAACAACCTTATTGCCTCAATTCTTGCTACAGGGGCAAAAACTTCATCATAGTCTATGCCTTCTTCTTGAGTATATCCCTGTGCAACAAGCCTTGCTTTGTTTCGAATGACTATGCCTCTCTCATCTTTCTTGTTCCTAAAAATCCATTTTGTACCAATAGCCCTCTTACCCTTAGGCAAATCTACTAGAACCAAAACCTTTTATAGTTTAAACTGTAGAAGCTCTTCTTGCATTGCTTCTACCTAAGATGGATCACTTAAAGCCTTAGCAACCCTTTTGAGTTCTTCTTGGGATAGGAAACAAGCAAACAGACAAGTATGAAGGTCTTCATGAGTTTTCCTTTCATAAACAGCACTAATAAACCCTTATTCATTTGTATTTATTGTCATTCTCCTTATCTGTACACCAGATTGTATATCACCAATCACATGATCAAGTGAATGATCTTTGTGGATTCTTGTATTTGGAGTAAAAGGAACTAGATATGTGGTAGTAATGTTGCTCATATCCACTTCTGTTTCATCACCAAAGAAATCATCATGTGTGGCTTCAAGTGTAGGATGATCTGTATTAACATTTTCACTGGCAGTATTAATACTTGGCCTAGCAGTATTAATATCTTGTGCACTATTTTCATGCCTGTCTTGATCATCAATTCCACTTTCTTTACTTACACCTTCATCATCCTTCTTTTTAGCATCACTAGAAGGTTGTGGTTCATCATTACAAGCATTCTTTGAAGAAGAATCAAATAGTGAACCATCTTTCCACAGAATGACATGCACAAATACTTTCTTCTGTACCTACAAAATCATTAGAGTTTGTACCTATAACAAATGGCACATAATTCATTGATTTTGTTAGAAAATCAATATCAAACAGCCACTTTGGTCCATCACCTGCAATAATAGGCTTATCCTCCAAGAACCTAATGTGTAAGTTTTCTTCTACTTTCCTGGTTCTAAGGTTGTATACCCTAAAAGCCTTACTATTCAGTGAGTAACCAACAAAGAATCCTTCATCTGACTTTCCATCAAACTTGCCTAGAGAGTCTAAGGTATTAAGAATGGTAACATGACACCCAAATGGTCTCATGAAGCTTAGAGCAGGGGTTCTACCTTTAAACAGATCATAAGGGGTCTTGTTATGAGGCTTGACAACTAATACCCTATTCTGCACATAGCAAGCAGTATTAACTGCTTCAGCCTAAAATGTAGTATGTAACTTAGAGTCAGCTAACATGGTTCTAGCAGCCTCAACCAGTGTCTTATTTCTCCTTTCAGCAACACCATTTTGTTGAGGAGTTTTAGCTACACTAAATTCCCTCTTAATGCCTTTCTTTTCACAAAACTCACTCATAACTCTATTTTTGAACTCTGTTCCATTGTCACATCTGATTATTTTTACTTTCTTATCAACTAGATTTTCTATCTCTATGATAAAGTTCTTAAGAATGCTACGTGTCTCATCCTTAGATGCTAAAAAGAAAACCCAAGTAAATTTGCTATAATCATCAGTAACAACCAGACAATATTTCTTATTCATTAAGCTGCTCACAAAAGTTGGACCAAACAAGTCCATATGTAACATGAATAAAGGCTGAGTAATAGAGTTCTGAATCTTGGACTTACATGAGGCTTTGTGTTGTTTTCCCTTAAGGCAAGCAACACAAGTTTGGTCATTTTCAAAACGTTTTGAGGGTAAACCTCTTACAAGATTATCCTTAACAAGTTTATTAATAGTTTTAAAGTTTACATGACCTAGCCTCCTATGCCATAGCATTGATTCTTGCTAAAACCTTAATAAGCTAAATTAGACTCTAAAACTTTTAGGACTTATCAAACTACTTATTATCCATCTAAATTAGCTATAAAATCTACCACCTTAAGCTAAGATTCCAGAATTAATAAGCTAAATTGCTAACCTACTGTTTTTGGTGTTTTCAGAGTTTTTATGACTTTTGACAGCAAAATAAGCTAAGGCAATAAGCTAGAAAACAAAATTAAAGACTTAAAATATAATAAACTATAACTAAACTTAAGTTCTATTAAGTTTGATAAGCTAAATCCTAAAATTGTTGTTCTAAATTAAGCCAAGAAGTCAGCAGTACTAACTGATGTTAGTACTGCTAGTGTAAAGGTTCAGCAGTACTTTCACTTGAAGGTACTGCTGATGCAATTGGACTTTTAAGAACAGAATTAAGCTATGAAATAAGCTAGAAAATGTAAGCTAAAACTAAATTTAAGATTAAACTTAATCCTACTTTTACTCAACTAAAAATTAAGCTAAAGTCAACAGTACTAACTTTTGTTAGTACTGGTGGCAGTACTAACTTATTGTTAGTACTGGTGCAGTTTTGCACAAATGCAAAATGAAAATGCAGGTTTCCAAAGGAAAACACTGCACTAAAACAACTTCAAATAGAGTGTTTAAAAAACAAGTCCAAGCAAGATTTAAACTTAAGGAGGTCTTTTGGATCAAAGTTTCACAAAGCAAAAAGGTAGTTTAAAAACTGCCCAATTTTAAAAACAAAGAAAATAAGCCAGTTCTTTTGAAAATTTTGAGTTCTATTTATAAAAACTAAATGAAAACAAATTTTAAATGAAAACTTAGCCGAGTCAAGCAAATAGCACAAGTGAAATTGACTTTTTGAGGTTAAAGTACACTAAACCAAACACCTCTTAAGATTTATGACATGATTTGAGAAAAAAGGTTTTTTTAGAAGAAATCTAATAACAAAATAAACTGAATACCAAGTATTAAAACAAACATAAAAACTAACTTAATTAACAAAACTTAAACAACCTAAATAAGCATTAAATCTAAATCTCAAACTATTTTACTATAATTTTTTGGTTTTTTATTAGAGGTTTTTAAATACAATAATAAGAAAATCTATGATTTTAAAACTAAGAAAATTGAAACAGAAATCACTAAGAAGATTTAAGCTAGAATGAAAACTCAAATAAGCACTAATAAGCAAAAAGAATAAGCAATAAGCAGATCTAAGTATAGAAAGCAATAGAGATTACTATATTAAAGCTAGAATTAAAAAGAAATGTAAGAGAAACTTACAAACTCATCTCGCTAAGACAAGAGGACCAATTAAGGGCAGGCTACAAGCTCCCTAGCTTATTAGATAAGCTAGGGTAAAGTCCTTGGGATCCCTTCCAAGTTAAGATCCCCTTCCAAAAGCTCTAATCCAATAAGATCCATGATAGATTAAACTGATTTAAGGCTTAGGTAAGATTAATACTGAATTCAAATAGCCCTATTTCAGCTTATAGACTGAAAGAGCTTTAAATGAGCTTATTAGCTTATTTAAACGACTTAGCTTATTAAGAGAGCTTATAAAAAAGAAACTTGGAGAGATTTAGAAGAACTAAATTTCATTAATAAAAACTTGCTTACAGTACTTTTAAAGGAAAATTACAAGATTAAAGCATCATTAAGCTAAGAATTAAAATTTAAGCTACACTAAATTTAAAAACTACTACTTAAAAACTAGATATCGTGTGTGAGAGGTGAGGTCCTATTTATAGGCTGCCTTGGAAGATTCTAGCCTCTTGCCTTGCTCTCTAACCTTTTAAACCTGGCCCAATCATTCTTCAATAATTTAGAGCATCAATTGTGGCCGTTTGATCAAATTGAGGACACCAAGGATTGCAAGCATTCATTCAGTTGATAGTGACGTCTTGTGCTAGATTTGTGATGTTTTAGAAAAAAACCCACATAAATTGTGCTTTTCACCATGTTACGTGGCCTTCGAAGTGGGAATGGGCTTAAGTGATCCATGATTTGACTGATATGACCTTGCCATTGTGCTTGAAAGCTCTTGAATTGACTTCCTTGCCCATTAATTTGGAAAACCCCTTTGATTTTGACCTTGGGTAAACACGGGGAAGATGGGTGAACAGTAAATGGGTCTCTCTCCTCCTCTTTTTTAGACAGTTAAAAATCCGTTTGACTTAGAATAATTGCCCAAATGACCCTGTGATCTTTTCTCCCTTTTTATGAGTTATAAATGACTTTCGAAAATAGCAAGATTAGCCCTTGTGGTTGTTATAAAAGGACATGGGCTAGGGTAATGGCTTTTCTGGCTTCGGCTTTGTACTCTTCTGATTCTCGTGTCCGTGCTTGCTTGTTTTTGACTATTTTCTTGTGATTTTTGACTTATCCGTTCTGCACACACAAAACACAAATACAAGCATATTTTTGGTAATTTTTAGTCTGTTTTGGGTTTATTTGGGCCATTTTAGGTACAAAATAGATATGTGTATTCTACACTTATCAATCATTACTAGCATTCTTTAAAGAAGAATCAAATAGTAAACCATCTTTCCACATTGGCATCAAAATGTAGTCTTGGCTAGATCCTATCTCCTTGCTAGAATGACCTGCACCAATACTTTCTTCCATACCTACAAGATCATTAGAGTTTGTACCTACAACAACTAGCAAATAATTTATTGATGTTAGAACATCAATATCAAACAGCCACTTTGGTCCATCACCTGCAATAATAGGCTTATCCGCCATGAACCAAATAAAGCGAAGTTATTCTTCGTACATTCCTAGTTAATGTTGTATACCCTAAAAGCCTTACTATTCATTGAGTATCCAACAAAAGAATCCTTCATTACTTTCCATTAAACTTGCCTAAATAATCTAAGGTATTAAGAATGGTAACATGACACCCAAATGGTCTCATGAAGCTTAGAGCAGGTGTTCTACCTCTAAACAGTTCATAAGGGGTCTTGTTATGAGGCTTAACTACAATCCCTAATTTGCACATAAGCAATGTAGTATTAACTGCTTCAGCCCAAAATGTAAATAATTGACTTAAGTCGCAACCATGGTTCTTGCAGCCTCAATTAGTGCCTATTTCTCATCTTCAGCATCACCATTTTGGCGAGGAGTTTCTAGCTAATACTAAATTCCTTCATAATCTCCTTTCTGTATATAAAACTCACAATCATAACTCTATTTTTTGAACTCTGTTCTCATTGTCACATCTGAACTTTACTTTCTTATCAACTAGATTTTCTATCTTAGTTATAAAGCTCTTAAAAATGCCACTAGTTTCATCCTTAGTTGCTCAGAAAAGAAAACCCAATTAAATTTGCTATAATCATCAGTGACAACTAGACAATATTTCTTATTCATTAAGCTGCTCACAAAGGTTGGACCAAACAAGTCCATATGCAACATGAATAAAGGCTGAGTAATATAGTTGAATCTGGACTTACAAGAAGGCTTAGGTTGCTTTCCCTTAAGATAATGCAACCTAAGAATGTGGTCATTTTCCAAAATGTTTAAAGGTAACCTCTCACAAATATTTCCTTTTAACAAGTTTATAAATAGTTTAAAATTTTACATGACCTAAGCCTCCTATGCCATAAGCATTGATTCAAAAGTGAGGCCTATTTGCAACAAGACAATTAAACACTCTTTCCGGAACAATAATATTCTTCATGTCAACACTGTACATGTTGTTCTTTCTAGGAACTTTAAGTAAAACCTGACTTTCATTAGCTAACTTAAAGTCAGGAGACAGAACAAAACATCCAGTGTCAGTAAAAAGAACACTGTTCTTTTTGTCACACATCTGTGAGACACTAAAAAGGTTAAACTGTAACTCCTTGACAAAGTACACATCCTCAAAATCAAGCTTACCAGTTTTAAGAGTTCCTTTACCAGTAATTTTTCCTCCTTTTGCTCCTCCCCCAAAGGTAACATATCCTCTATCAAATTCCTTGAAGTCTGAGAGATAGGACATGTTTCCTGTCATGTGCCTTGATCATCCACTGTCAACATATCCTTGATCTTCTTTTTGTGGATGACTCTACACATAAAAATAAGGAAATTAGTTTCCTTTGGGGACCTAAGCCATTACTGACTTGGATCTGCCTCGTGCATCAACATATTTATGTCTCTTCAAAATAATTGATGCACTATTAAGTTTGGTTGGTCTCCAAACCCAACATGCTGAGGCCTTAACAACAGCTATTAACTTGATTTGCACTAGAGCATTAACTATACTGAATTTGGTCCTAGCAGTATTAACTTCTTTTGGCCTAGCAGTATTAAAACTTCCTTTTGTTAGTCATTAACTTTTTCGGTTTTATAATTTTTGTTAGTGAATGCTGTTCTTATTTGATAGGGCATCTTTACAGTTGATTGTACTGATTTAGAAAAACGTAACATTGGTATAACACTATAAACTGTAGTTTTGGGATGAGCAGTATTAACAGGCCTGCTGTATTATGTGGTTATGAGGCTAGTTTTTTATTAAAACGCTTCTTGGAGCCATGTTTTGTGAGACTAGGGTGAGCCCTTTTCTAGCGAATAATTGTAATTTACCTATGTATATTATTCCTAGATTCCACCCTTTCCCTTTGATGGTAATTGCAGTTAGCCTGTACATGGTCAAAACTTCCACAGACAAAACAAGCTTTATTGTACATCATAAAGTTACTTCCTAGCTGTTGGGACTTCTAATTATTCCAGTTTCTTTGATTTCTCCTAGGACCTTGTGACATGTACATCTCAACATACTTAACTGGTTACCTAACTAGTTTTGTAACACCCCCAAATTGGGTCGCAGCGGAATATGGGTTGGGGGTGGTACTTCATAGATCAATAACACAAGATAATATAAGAACGACCCAAAAAGTCATTTAAAACTGATACATTGGATTTAACAAAGTGTTTGTTACAAAAGCCCGAAGCTTTACTTGTTCATTGTTTCCAAAATACAAAGATACTAGTTCATAGCAAATATCCCAAAATGAAATGAAACCAAATCTTCATGCACGTGACATGCAAAATATAAAACCACCAATGTATCCTTTGTACCCTGTTCTTATTGACCTCCTGAAAAACATTGCTTTAAAACGTCAACATATTGGTGAGTGAATTCATAGGTTTGTAAAAGTATAATGTAGGACCGCAAGATTCCCCCTCATGATAATGCAACAGATGAAAACATCATAAAATGTAATTACGTTTCCCTAAGCTCATGACACTGAAGCTCGACATGTATGAAATGCAATATAAATTGCCAACATTGCCCGTGTTGATGTTCTAACCCGCAACATCCTATGTCTGACATGGTATACGTTCGTTTATCCAGTGATAGCTAATCACCCGAACGGGGATGTCAATCCCAATAGATCTTTTCATATCATTCGCGCTCACAATCCTAGTAACTGACAGTTCATGATAATGGGCTCAGACAGGGTTATCGCTACTTAGGCAAACACGTAATCGTAATGTAAAATGTCCACTTGCGTCCATTTGTAAAACATGCATATGTTTTTGATCGTTGAAAATAAATATATAATATACGTATAATATATAAGTATAAATAAAATTACTAAAAATCCTTGAGGACAAAAACTAGAAGCAATTTCTACACAAAAATATTATTCTTTTTAACCGGTAAGTGATTACCGGGTCGTTTTCCCAAAGATTTATGAAATTGAGACCACGTTTGTTGTTTGGACAATGATTTGAATTGGTTCAAAGATGATTTGTTTTCTAAAATCCTAAAAGTGAGCAAATTAAAGGACAATTAAACTTAACTTTAATAACGGGAAATTAAACTTTAACTAAAAACGCAAAACGGGAACTCTAAACGGTGACTATAAACCCTAAATTTCCAAAAATAAACCTAAAATAAAATTTTCACTTTTAATAGACTCTAATTGACTAAAAGGTAAGATTAAAGAAAACTAGAATGAAAACGGAGTTGATTTGAGCTTAAAAACACAAAAAACGTAAACGGGAATGAATCCCGTTCTTTAAAAATGAAATTTTGCAAATTAAACCCTACGGAAGCAAAACTATTTTTCCTATGAACTATATGATAAAAGAAAATTTTCTATAAAAGAATTATATTTTTTTGACTTTTTTATAATTTTTTATGAAATAAAAACGATTTTAAAGAAAATTAAATATAAAAATACTAAACGTTTTATAAGAATTCTAAAAAAATATGAAAAATAGCTTGAACAATAAGGAATCTAAGAAAAATAAGATTGGAAACACAGCTTATCGATATAAGCTGCTGTAATAAGCAAAAAAACTTATTATACCTAAGAGCTAAAATGCATATAGGAAAAGATTTTGCCAAAGGAATAATTGTGCGCAATGGTAGGGAGTGGTAGGGGATAAAAACGCTTGGTGAGGGTGTTAGAGGTCCCGGGTTTCGAGCCTTGCTCACCCGGGGACTTCCACTATCCCAAGTGTTTTTATTTTCGTTTTTTACAACTTTTTTAAGGACAGAAAAATAAGCACTTTTTGAAAAGACACTATTTTTATAAACCACAAATAAGCACGAAATAAGCTAGGAAAAATGACAGAATAAGCAAATCCTACTAAACCTATAAAATGCAAACTGTTTGGGCTTTTTAAGAACAAATAAGCTAAGGGAAAAGTTAAATAAGCTAAAACAGATTAAAAGCTATATCTAATAAGCACATAAGAACTAAAATAAGCACAATTGATAAGCTAGAATGACAGAAAAGCTAAAAAGCTTAAAAACACTTAAAATTTTACACTAGAAAGCAAATAAGCTCAAATAAGCAAATGACAAAACCAAATAAGCTAAAATGGACTTATACTAACCTAATAAGCTAAACTAAACCTAAATAAGCCATAACAATAAGCAGATAAGCTAAAATAAAGGAATAAGCACTTATGGTGTAAACTGTTAACCAAACAGCCCCTTAAGGCACCTTTGAGCTTATTTTTAAATAAGCTAAAGGATCCTTATGGACTTTTGGCTTATTACCCTAAAAAGTACACCTAAAATACTACTTAAAACAACTTTTTAAAACCATTTTGAAATTCAGGAGCTTAATGAAAAGGCTTGTTGAAAACAGCTTATACACTAAGAACACTTAGTTACTTTTGGTTTTGAAAATGAACAATGCAGATTTTTAAGGCTAAAAACAGATATCAAAATAAGCTAATTATTTAAAAACAAGTTTAAACTAATGTAGAGTGACCTATAAGCTACTTGTAAACCTAATTTGAAAAGCTAAAAATTACTTTTACCTACTGAAAATTAAGATTGAAAAAGTCTTTTAGTTTGTTTTTCCTACTGATGCAGTTTGCATATAAATGGACCAAACCTTAAAACTATGAATGCAGACCTAATGAACTGACTTCTACACTTTAAAAATACTATGCTAAGAGCAAATATAGCAATAATAATAACTAGAAACTAATTAAGCTAAAAATGCTACTAAGATTGACTAAATGCTTCACAGATTCAAAGAATTACTAGAAATTCTTATGAAAACTTGATCAAACCTAACAAACTACCTAGGATCCAAACTAACAAACCTACAAATGATCTACAAATTCAGTTTTAAGAACAAAAGAGTCACAAGCAGTACTAACTCTCAGTTAGTACTGCTGTGCCAAACACCCCTTTAACTAGATTATCTCAACAATTATCAAAGCAAATCATGATTTTAATCCATAAACTTCAAATCCAGATATTCAAACTCACTAATTATCATCTAATAACAACATTTAAACATTAGGATCAGATCTAACAACTATAATTAACATTATGCTAATATTTTTTGGATTTTGAGAAATTTTTAGACAAAATATAGAAATCTATGATTTAAACTACAAGATATGAAAACAGATGAGCAAATTAAACTAATAAACCATAATAGACTAAATTAACACCAAATAAGCTGATAATAAGCTATAAATAAGCAGATCTAATATTAAGCTAAAACTTGAAGGAAAATTGAACTTACAATAAGCCTTTGTACAAACAAGGCTAATAATGCTTGAGGAGCTACTCTACAGCTCTAGCTTATCACAAGGATAAGCTAGTAAAAGTCCCATAAGCTCTTCCATTGTAAGCTTATCATCCAAAAAGCTTAGATCCATATAGCTTAGGTATTAATCTGATTTTAAGAGTTTAAGTATATTAAATGACTAATTTGAGCTCAATCTAAGCTTAGAGACTTAGAGAGCTGAGATGAGCTTATTAGAGCTTATGTAACAGTATGAGAGCTAATAGAAAAGTGGATAAGAACTTTTAGACATTTAAGAGTAAAACAAGCAAAAACATATTTAATAAGGTAAACTACTATTTCATTGATTTAAAACAGATTACAAAACTTGAAATTGAAAATACAATAGCTTAATAAGAAATTACATTTAAATGAAAAGTTACATAAGCTAATTAAAAACTTAAAAAAATGCAGCAAAAGAAGATGATTTGTGTGTGAGTGAGGTCTCTTTTTTATAGCCTTGAAATGAAGCTTCTAGGTCTTCTTAGTCCGCTCCTCTAAACTTTGATCTTGACCCTTGATTCTATGTAATCATTGGATCCCAATTCTTATTCGTTGGATTGATAAGTGAGCACACGGATTGCCAACGTTGCATTCCGTATGTCAGAGTACTTGTACTTCTTTTGCACTAAATTTAGTGCAATATCTTGTCATTGGTGTGTTTCTTTAGATACACGCATGGCATTCCTTGAGGGATTCAACCAATGGGAGGGCTTTGAATGGAGTTTTCTTAGCTGGAGTTGGCAATTAGTTAACTTGAAATATTCTATCACTGAATTCAATTTCAATTACCCCTTTGTTTTTATGGGTAACTCGTCGAGAACAAGTCATGAATAGTAAAAGGGATTACGTGCCTTTTTTTAATTGTTAGATGGGGGTGTTTGAGTCGGGGGTTTGGGTCGTTGACCTGGGCCCGGGTATAAAGAATGGGCCTGAGGTTTGGATTGGGCTTGGTTATAAGGGTTTTGTTTTAACGACTGTTAGTCCTTTATAAATAAAAGGCTAACAGTGTTAGGGTTTTTTAGGACTTTTTGTGAAATTAGTTTTAACATTTAGGGTATTTTGGGTATTTTAAGGATTTTGTCTTTTTGTGGTCGACCAATGTTGACCAAGGGTTGACTTTGTTGACCATTGATAGCAATCTTCTGGCTCTTTTGCACTCTTTCCGTTCCCGTGTTCGTGTTTGTCCGGTTTTGACTATTTTCTTGTGGTATTTGTAATATCCGTACCTACACAATCACAAAGACATAACAAGCAATATACAAGCATTTTATAACTTTATCTTTTTAGGGCCATTTTTGATATAAAACAGATATGTGTTTTCACACATATCATATGGCTTATGGCTTATTCGAGTATAGCTTATTTGGTTCGACTCATATTTTTGGACTTATAACATATTTGGTTTGACTTATATTTTGGGTTTATAGCTTATTGGACTTCGGCCCATTTGGTTTCGGCTTATATTTCGGAGCTATACTTATCTAAAACGTTTCGGTCTTATATTTTGACTTATAGCTATGGGTTTCAACTTATATATATATATATATATATAGATATATATATATATATATATATATATATATATATATATATATATATATATATATATACTTGAGCTTATAACTTGTGTTGATTTCGGCTTATATTTTGGGCTTATAGCTTATGTTGGTTTCGACTTATATATTGGGCTCATGGTTAGTGGGTTTCGGCCCACTAGATTCGGTTTATTGGGCTTCGGCATATAGTGGGCTTGTGTTTGGATTGGGACTTATATAAGTTATCGGGATAAAATCTAAACTTTAAATGGACCTTAAGGCCCAACAACTAATAAATGGACTAATGGACTCAATTAAAGTTTAAATAGCTATGTTGGACCTAATAAGTGTTAGTGGACTAGCATTGGACCTTCGGGTCCAATAAGGGAAAATTTGATAATTAAATTTCTAAGAACGAATAAATGGATTTATAATAGTAATGGAAGTGGAAAATGATTTAATTGGACGACTTTTGTCACGTTTAAAAAACGCGTTAAAAATATGAACTTTTGGCATTTTTTGAAATTGTGGGATATTGTGGAAAAATAATAAGGTTTGAGAACTTTAGAAATCTTTTTTCAAATGAACGGGTCATGTCAAAAATTTGTGAAAAATGTCACACTTAGAAATAATGTGGAATAAATAATTTATGTCGATTTGACTAAAGGGCAAAAAATGCGACTTTTGTGAACAATAGGTGTTAAGATTTAACGATTGAACATGAATATAATGAAACGATAAGATTCATATACATACCCTGTTTAGCCCGATAAAGAGTCAAAAATAATAAAAAAAAAATTTTTTATTATATATATATATCTTAAAGTTGCGAAAGTATTTATTCGTTTATTTTTTATCCTTGAATTCCCATTTATTTCTCGTCAGATTCTCTTGGACCGTTTGGTCAATTGCTTCGTTTTCGTTGTTGGCTATGTTTTGAGTATTTTGTGTCAACGTTGCACTTAGCCCAAGTGAATTGAGTCATTTTGCATAAATACCACACAACCATGTTACTGGATAAAGGTTTTGTAATAAGGATAAATGTTTTTCAATGGAATCGAGGTTTTGCAATGGAATAAAAGTTTTGTAAAGAGGATTTTGATGTGAGTAAAAGACGAACGCTTGTACAATAAGACAATTTTGTACAAAATATTAATGAGGTGAAATAAATGTTAGGTTGTGGTAGGGTACCATTGTGCGTAGTAGAGATTGTTTGGTTTATCGTGTAGAGATTATCTGTGCGGTTATTATCATCTATTGAGGTGAGTTCTCATAGCCCCACTTTTTAAATCTTTTCCGTTGGGGGAAAATGATACTCAAATATGTTTTTAACTATCATCTGAACTATGCGAAATGTGGTTTGTTTTTGGGACAATGTTATGTGCTTATGACTGCTATGTGAATATTATGTGTTACGTGGTTATTTGGATCGGATGGGTACGCCTACCCTAATTTTGTATGATCATTGGATCGGCGGGGTACGTCTACCCCACTATCTGTGTGGTTTTTCGCCCTAAATATAGCTCCAGCTGGTAGGCTTTAGGTGCGGTAAGTCATTCGGGGTTGTGACCCTAAGAGCGGTGGGACACCCTATGATAAGACTAGCGGGGATGCTAGGTCTTGGTAAATGATTAACAAGGATGCTAAGCCATAGGTTCGTGATTGATTTCATATATTCACTTTCGTAATTGATTGCATATATTCACTTTCGTGATTGATTGCATATATTTACTGTCATATAGCACAAATTATCCAACTGTTTGAGATATTAGCACAACAACTGGGTTTAAGGTCAAACCTACGAGCTCACCAAAATTATTGTTGACGTTTTCGAGCATCATTTTTAGGTGTGTTGTTAGAAAAGGTAAATGAGGAGTATTGGGGACCAAATACGAACACATTTGAGAGTTTATTGAAGGACAACTATTTTGGCTTTTTTAAGGTTGCAAAATTGTAAACTTTTGTAAAATAACGTATAGTATGATCTTGTATCTTGTGTGATGTGAATCATTATGTCGCATTCCCGTGTTTCCGCCACTGACGGGGTGTGACACCCTCTCTTACACACCTCCTCTTTTAGCCAATAACAATTCATACCTCTTACACACCTCCCATACCTACCAATGAAAAAACTCAAGCATGCTCTCTTTACTCTTACACTCCAACTACCATTTCTCTATTTACTTTTCACACACGCACACAAAGTTCTCCTCTCCTCCTCCCCTCTTTAAATACGACAACCACACCACCACAACCCCACCATTACTAAAAATTCATCAAACACAAGAAACACCATTAAAACTCCCCAAATCATACAAACCACCTTGAATCTTTTGCACAAGTCCATAACCAACATAAACCACTACTTAAAAACCTTTATAAACTCAGTACCAAACTTAGTTTGTCAAGAAAAACAAATCTATAAAGGTAGTCTCATGGTGCAAGACATGTGTCTAATCTTGAACCAAAAACCCTTATTTTGGTCATTTTTGTAGTTTTATTTAACATGCATTTTATAGAATTTTTTGATATTTGACCTACTAAGATTAGGACTTAAAAATATTGATAAAACATTGTTAAAGAGGTTTAGAGTCTTGTATAAGAGTTTTTGCACATTGGTTGCATGGAAAACCTCATGAGATGAGTAAGAAATGCTGGGACAGATTATGTCCTAATATTATGGTCAACTTTAAAAGACCATAACTTCCTCATTACTTATCGTCATGTTGGATTAATTTTCCATGATTAAGAGCTTTAAATTATCTTTTAAATCTCAGTTGTCTTAAGGAAAAACATGGAGTTTTGGTTCTCCAAACACTAGTTACAAGTCAAAGTGTAAATGCAGTCTTTTTAGGTCAGATTTTGTTACCTGAACTTGAACACTCATAACTCATTCATTTCTTGATGAAATCACTTGATTCCAACTCTTAGTGATAGATCTATGTTTTGTCTTTATTATTGTATGGTCCCACTTGTTGGCTTAAAGTTTTGTGTGAAAACTAGAAGGGGGGGGGTTGAATAGTTTACACGTTTGTTTTACGTTTTAAAAGTTTACTATCAAAAATGTATAGATCTGAGTTATATGTTCAATCAAATCACAATAGGAACAAGCAATAACTATCTAAACTAAAGCACGATAACAACAATAAAATAAGGTAGAGATAAGGAAAGAAAAGACTGAAAAATTACATGCAAAGAAGAATAATTTTTCTGCTGGGAATGGGCCAGTATTTATAGGCAGGGAATCCCAACGGCTATCCGGGGGCGGT
>BQNB010004571.1:0-65583 GCA_026074375.1 Tanacetum coccineum | reverse complement strand
AAATCACTGTTAAAGATTGTGGTTCTCTGCTATGGCGTTGATATACTGAGTTTGGGTTTAATCTAATTTGATATGGGAATTGTCTGCAGTAACCCTCTTTTAAGGAATGGTTTGGCTTGATTTCAAAGTTTTCAGAACCCAAATGGAATTGGCTATTCAACAGCCAAACATATTCCGGGACTTTTTTTTTACTTTGGACTTTCATTTGTGGGTTTTCTTCTCTTTTGGTTAGTAAATTGTTTATTTTTGAAAAGCGTTGGGTTAATAAATTTTGACAAATCATAGACGGATTAATTCAGGCTGTCAGGTCACATTTAGCGGTGTAAACGAAACGAGACAACTCGCTAGCTACATTGATTCGTAAATTAGTCGAAATCGACTCGATGTAGACGAGTCGAGCTACTTGAGTTAATTTTCTAGTCGAGCTCGAGTTCTAGCTACGCAAGAACACTAATTATTACATAGTGATTGCTCTAATAGAATGTTGAGCTATGCTACAACTAGGTAAGCAAAACGGACCGGGGATCGGACCGAACCGAGAAATCGGACCGAACCTATTTCGGTCTGGTCATCGGTCCATCTTTTTCTTTATTTTCGGTCTTCGGTCTGGCCCGGTCCGGTTCGGTCTTACGAAAAAACCGACAATAATGTCTTGTTGGACCGGACCGGACCGCCCCGAACCATTTCGGTCCGGTCTTCGATCTGGTGTTTTAGAAAAAGTCGGTTTCGGTCCGATCCGATTTTAATCAGTCTTGTCCAGTTTTGATCATTTGGTCTAATTTTCAAGCCGTGAACCCCTAACTACAGCCACAAAAGTTAAAAAAAAATATCTAATAAAAGTATTATGTTTTGAATGAGTTAATTAAAAAAAAAAAATTATATACTTTATATAAAACATCAGAAATTGGAATGCATGCATCACCGAATAAAAAAATCGAACATGATTAAAAAATTCAACTGACACCACCACTGACGTAGAGACCGAATAAAAAAATCAAACATGATTAAAAAATTCAACTGACCACCATTGACGTAGAGAAAAAATTAAAAAAATAAAAGAATTTTCAAAATGCACTCTAAACTTTAACTTATTTACGACTTTTTTATATAACGATCTTTATATATCAAATATGGATCGCGTATCTATCGATTTATTCGAGAGAAAAAAAATGTCGCTGAAAAGATCGTCGAATTGCGAAGAAAATGAGCCCAATATTACAACGTTTTTTACATGCACACAATTTTATAAAAAATGTTGAAGTTTAATATGAATAAAAAAATCAACATGCTTAAAAAATTCAAATCACCCCACCATTGATGTAAAGAAAAAATAAGAATATATAAAAAAAATCAAAATGCACTCTGAACTTTAATTTATTTATGACTTTTTTATATAACAAATTTTATTTATCAAATATGAAGTGCGTATCTATTGATTCATTCGGGAAAAAAATTTCGTTGTAAAGAGCATCGAATTGCGAGCAAAATGATCTCAATATTGCAATGTTTTTGACATGCGCACGATTTTATAAAAAATGTTAGCGTTTAATATATATTTTAAAATATTTACAGAAATAGTCTTTGAGGTTATCGGTTCGTTGCAAAGTGAGTCTCATGGATCAAGTCGTTGAAAAATAATCTCGCGCTCCGCTGCAACGCATGGATAACCAACCACGTTATTGTAAAAATCACCAATTTAAACATTACACCTCATTTTGTCAAATATTTATTTAGGGTCCGTTTGGTTTGTAGATGGGTTTTGAATTTGAATTTGAATTTGAATTTGAATTTAGATTTGGATTTAAATTTGTACTAAAAGTTGTTTGTTTTGTGTATAAGTATAAGAATTAAGATTATATTTTATTATTATTTTTATATAAATTAATATAGTTGGACCCACAATCATATAAAAGAATTAACATTCGCATATATATACAATACGATACGATACGATTCCATGAAAAGTACAATACTGTCAGTAAAGGTATATGGGAGGACTGGTTTCCTTAAATACCATTGGTAAGGGTGTGGATCACTGTTTTGAAAACCATATCCATAAACCAAACTATGTCAAAGGATTACTCAAATCCAAAAAACCCCAAACAAACACACCCTTAGAGTGTTACGTAGTACGGTACTACGTTTGATAGTAACACATACATATGATGACGTGGCATTAAAAACCCGTATAAACCCTAGTCACATCTCTCCATGCGATCCGAAATCCATCGTCTCAGTTGGGCGGATCTTTTTCACAGGTATTCATCCATCATTCCTTTGTTACTGTTTGGATACTTATTTAAATGTTATATTGGCTGTTCCAAACACCCCTCTAAAATGTGTAAAATAATTAAGGGGGTTTTAGGGATTGCTTATTTTAAACGACCCATTTTGTTATTTGGCTTATTTCTTTTTAAACAAGCATATATGATTAGGATTTGCATGTTATGTGGTTATCTGTTAAGCAGTTTGTATTTTAATGTCTAAAGGGGTGTGTGGGTTAGCTTATGTTAAAAATGGGGTATTTTTTTAACCTTATTTATGCGCTTCTAAGCTTATTTGGGTTTGGCTTATGTTTCGTAACCCCATTTTTACCGGCTTATTTCGAAACTTGTATAAGCTTGTTAAGTCATAGTAAGCTTGTATAAACCGGAAAGTTTCAAAATAGGCGAGAAAAATAAGCTTATGAAACATAAGCCAAAACCACATAAGCCCATAAGCCCAGCAAATAAGCTTAAACAAACACCCCCTAAATAAGATCTTTCAGAAATGCACCTCAGCCCATAAGTTGTTTAGATATTTAAGCAGCTTATTGAGTTTTGAAAATACAATAAACTTACCCAAACACCCAGCTAAACGCTAATTCAGGGTGTTTTAACACATAGTTTGGTTAGCATATGCTCAAGGTAGTCAAAAGCGAGCTATTAGGAACTAACGCAAGGTGTTTTTCAATAATTCGCTTTGATTTAAAAACACGCTGCGCTTTTTCTGGGAAAAACAAACGTGTCGCTTGGTCGCTAAGGCAGTGAGTCGACCAGGCTTACACTCGAATTTAGGTTAAATTATTACATATCTAACCCTCTAATAGACGGTCTCGAATTTGGGTTAACTTATTACATATTTAACCCTCTAATAGACTACCATCATAAATACTGGTGATAAGGGATTGGTTGGTGACTAAGAAGGATTGACATGGGGTAATGGCGAGTCGCTGAGACGTTTATACTATAAGAAATGCATCGTCATCTAAAAGTAGGGCAGCATCAATTCGAAGAAAATCTTGTAGATGAAGATGAGATATTGGATCTTGGAAATGATGGGGAAAAAGGAAATCACGCCTTAGACGACGATAATACTCAGTTAAGATAGTAGACTTTGAGTATTTGATTAAACTTCCCTTTGCTTGGTGTTTTTCTATATTTGGAAGGATTACATATTTTAAGTGCGGCTGTTATATCAGATCAAAACACCTAAATGATCATTAAACATTCTACTTCGGTTTAGCTGTTTTGGAAGGCATAACAGGAGCTCAATCTTTACAAGCTTAATTGAAACGCAAGTTAAATTCAAGTGTATTTTTTATAAACTGGAATATATGACTTGATGTTTGTGAGATTATAGCTTAGTCTTATAAGTGCTATCTGCTGCAAATATTTGACAAAATATATAAAGTTTTTAGTCTTCTACTTAGGGTGACTTAACATGTAATGGAGGAATTGTGTTATCTCTTTTTCTATACAGTAATTGTATTTCGGTACATGTTCTAAAGTGAGGTCGTTATATTAGATCAATACACTTGAATAGTCAGACAGTCATCAAACATGCTGAATATGTGTCGAATACTATCCAGTCACCCTTATATCTATTCTTAACATTCATTTGGTGCAGGTCGCCACACAGTCTTCTCATAACAAAAAATGTAAGTTTCACAATGAAGAAAATCGGCAAACCTGACGAATTTGGTGATTCATCCTCATTCAGTTATTTACCAGACGAAATTGTTCTCCAAATATTAAGCAGATTGATCGATTTAAAAACACTTTGCCGTTGCAAACTCGTTTCCATTCGTTTCAATCATATTGTCCAACAAGTCGATGCAATTTCTTCCACTATTATTAGCGTAGATCATCCAAGTTTCAACTCCAACTCCTCGGGTGCCCCTGGCGAGCATGACGATCTTCTTTACTTATTTAAGTGCGAGTCTTTTCACTCTTTTGTGTCAGTGATGAAGTCATTGAAGACATTTAGTGCACTTAAGTCTCTATGTATTGAGATTCCTTCTTTCCATAAATCAGCGTATAATTGTTTTTTATTCAAGTGGAAGTTACTCAGTAACACAACTGATTCCTTTCTATTTCTATCACCAAATTCGCTCTGTGATACGAAGGAAAATGTTCAGGATGAAGAAGAGGAAGAAGAAGAATATTTGTTGAGTGAATGAAGCTTCTTATTGCAATGGACTATTTGGTGAATGCTCTTAGTAAACATTATAAAATGTTGGATTACATAAAGTGTTTTCCATTGTTGGAAAATGTTACCATTACAGATGCTGGTGAAAGAGGGAGGGTTTCTTTTTCTGGTGGAAATATTGCTGATCGGGAGAAGTGTCTAAGTTCAATTAATAAAATTATTGATTTGTGGGCATTAGATATTATAAATAATAGTTGTAATAGGCTGCGTCAGTGTTACGTCCCATTGTTGAAATTGCCAGTTTCAGGGTACATGATGAAGGGGGTAACTTTAGCTCTGTCTGAGATGAATGATTTTTCGGATGATAGTTTTACCAACATTAATTTGAATGACTTTGAAGATAAAGAGGAGGCTGCATACAGTGAAGCTGTGATGGAGATTTTCAAGAAAAACAGAGAACGGATATTTGGATAGAGTGGCTTCGAATATTTTCAAAATGGTAAAATCTTCGTATAACCGCTTTCAGTTTTAATCTTTACTTTGAAGGATTGTTGTTTATGTGTCTATATCAAAATGGTAAAATCTGTGTATAACTTTTTCAGTTTTAATCTTTACTTTGAAGGATTGTTGTTTATGTGTCTATATCCAACACAGTTGACTTTTTTGGTAGTTTTGGTTAATTTGCATTGGGAGTAACCTTAATAAAGAGTTTTGTATGCTGGGGAATATATATTTGGCTTGCTATGGGTATGATTGTCAAATACGAGTTACTTTGAATATCAGATTTAGAGTATGTTATTAGAAAGCATTGAAAGAAGTTATGTGGTTGAGTGGGGTTGGGGGCGCAGTTTTTATGTTATTCTAACTTGTGATTGTTCATTTTTCTTATATGATTACTTTTGTCCTAGATTACCGCAATAATCTCAAAGTTACCCAATTTGTATGTTTTTTATTCTGGACAAAAATAGGCCCTTCCAGTTAATAGGGTAAAACCATATTTGGCTTCCGTGATTAGTCTCATATATCTTTTGGAGTTACTACTTGAAGCTGCATCAGGCATTTAAAATCTATCCATGCATATACATAAGTGAGAATTATTCGAACACTGCATTCTCAAAATGCATTGAGTGGTCTGATGTCGCACAAATGCATGCATATATGCTTTCTTTTTCTATGCAATTGAAATAATCAAGTAGACAACCAAAACATGATTGTGAACCAATTCTGATCACTAAATAGACTGTTTGTATCACGTTTATTAACATTGCTCAAAGTGACTCATCAGTTAGGTAACATATTAGGATCCTCTTCGACCGCAAATGATCATATGGGCGTCTAAGAATGACTTATAATGTGTTTTTACCCGTACACTGCATATTTACTTCTAATTTGTAAGGTTGTTGCTGATCGGTCTCTGGTTAATAGCAGTTCTCTTTGATGGTTGCTTAAGTGATTGCTTGACTGTTTAACCATTCTAAATTTTATTATTGTATCTCGGCGTTTAGTATCTATAGATGTCTACGGGTCATTTAGGCATTAGGTGAATATTTAAAAAACATGGCATGGCCATTGATTGTTTGAATTGCACTATCTTTTTCTATGCCAACAGAAATAAGTAAACAATGTGTGATTATATTAACTTAAAGCTTACATTTGGAATCGGACGACAAACTGAGATCTGCGGTGTTTAAGAATCAATTATTTTTATTTTTTTAGTAAACCTTATTTCATAACATGTTGAACGATTATCTTGATAGTGTATGCTTTTCTTGGAACACATCTTTTAGAAGGTCTAATATGCCATGCGAATAACAGGTTCTTGAATGCAGAGTTCTCTGAGTGCTAATATTCTCATGACGTAAAGGTGCAAGTAAAGATTGGCAGAAGTTTTAATCAGACGTAGTATTAATATCTGATTTTAATCAGATATTTTGTCATTAGTAGCTTCCGTTGTGAACTGTCATATGTATCTATGTTATTAGTAGCTTCCGTTGTGGCTGTTTGAAGGTTAAGGTTTTTCACCGACTTGGGTGTTTATAACGTTTTTTGCTTTGATAGTTTGGGGTTTGACTAGAAACTTGGTTTTTGGTCAAATCGTTTGAATTGGTTGAGAATTACTGCTAAAGATTTGTTTTTGTGGTTCTCTGCTATGGCGTTGATATACTAAGTTTGGGTTTAATTTAATTTGATATGGGAATTGTTTGCAGTAACCCTTTTAAGGAATGGTTTGATTTGATTTCAAAGTTTTCAGAACCCAAATGGGAATTAGGCCTTTTCAACAGCCACAAACGACGGTGCAATCTCCGGTGATCGAAAAAACACTGCAGATGGGTTTGGGTGATATCTTACTCCGAAAATCTTCTTTTTTTTCTTTTCTTTTTCTCTCCCTTACAACTCTTCACACATCTTACTGCTAACCACAATAATAAGAGTCTTTAAATAGACCCAAGATGGGTCTCAATGTGTTGGGCTATTAATCCTCATG
Organism: Tanacetum coccineum; assembly: GCA_026074375.1. Lineage (NCBI taxonomy): Eukaryota > Viridiplantae > Streptophyta > Magnoliopsida > Asterales > Asteraceae > Tanacetum > Tanacetum coccineum. Next base: position 58,688 of record BQNB010004571.1, on the reverse strand, counting down.
GGCTAAGAAAAAATACCCAACACAAACTAATGTACGTGAAAAGATTTTAATTTGAACGGAAGGTAAGTTTTTTAAACATATAATGAAATGACTGTCAGAAGACCTCAAGCCATTTTTGTAAAGAGTGAGGATCGAACTCTCGCGTTACGTAAACGAACTGCACCTAATATATATTTTAAAGGTTCAATTATTTTTTAAACATAACGTGTTTTTGAAAATGTGATAAATAAGCCATACCACGACACCTGGATAATTCGTGCAGTCATCATCAAATGTCAATCTTTTAAATGTTTACTTGATAGTTCTCGTTTCTTCACTTGTATAAAACATATGATAAGAAAATACTCTGTTACTAAGCTCGCGAGTAAATTTTCGAGTTGAGTTCGAGCTCGAAAATACTCTGCTTACTAAGCTCGCGAGCCTTATTGAGCTTCAACTAAATTACACTTTTACCTTTTATATACATATATTTACTTAATTTTCATACAAATCGAGTCGAGCCGAGCTTGATATACTTTTTTTATATGGGCTTATGTGTTAGGCGTCATGTCGTGGGTATTTTTTTATCTGAATAAATCAGTACTTTTGTAATATTTTTTCCTATTTTGTGCCGAACAATTTTTTTATATTAATTTGTGCGGATTTATTTTTTCGGTCTCATGTTTAATAGTTTTTTTTATATGGGCTTATGTGTTTGGTCCATGTTGCGGATATTTTTTGATCTAAATAAATAAGTACTTATGTAATTTTGTTTTCTATTTTGTACTGTGGATTTTTTTTTAAAGTTGCCTAGTTAAAAAAAAGAAGTCAAATGGCCGGCCCAAAGTGGGAACCCGATGGGCCGGTTACTGTAGCAACTACCTCAAAACACCCCTAAACAAAAAGGGGAAAAATAAAAAAGAAAAGAAAATATCTACTCATATGGGCTGGGCTAAAATAAAATAAATGGAGTGAGCGACAAACAGTATAGCCCGAGGAACAGTAATATGAATAGTAAACATAAGTGGAGGACGACGTCGTTTAACTTTTGTTATGTGTATGACCAAAATAAGCCATACCACGACACCTGGATAATTCGTGCAGTCATCATCAAATGTCAATCTTTTAAATGTTTACTTGATAGTTCTCGTTTCTTCACTTGTATAAAACATATGATAAGAAAATACGCTGCTTACTAAGCTCGCGAGTAAATTTTCGAGTTGAGTTCGAGCTCGAAAATACTCTGCTTACTAAGCTCGCGAGCCTTATTAAGCTTCAACTAAATTACACTTTTACCTTTTATATACATATATTTACTTAATTTTCATACAAATCGAGTCGAGCCGAACTTGATATACCGAGTATTTATCGAGTTCGAGCCGTAAATATGGTAAATCAAGCTCGAGTCTTATATGATGAGTCGAGCTCGAGCTCGAAATATAAAGCTTGACCGAGCTTGAGTCGAGTTTTAGTATTTGAGTCGAGTTCGAGCTTGACAATTCTCGACTCGTTTACACCCTTAGTCACGTTAGAGTGTAATTAAACTTGATTAATATGTTACTTTTGGGTCCTTCTATATATATCCATTTTTTCCACTAAACAAACACTAATTATTACAGTCATCGTTATGTTGAGTTATGCTACAACCACAAAAGTTTAAAAAAAAAAACATCTCAAAGTATTATGTTTTGAATGAGTTAATTAAAAAGAAAAGAAAAAAATTATTGTAAAAATCACCAATTTAAACATTACACCTCATTTTCTCAACATTTATTTCGAGTGTTACGTAGTACGGAGGGTGGCAATTCGGGTCAGGTTCGGGTTAGCGGGTTTGGGTTGACAGGTTGGCGGGTCAGAAAACCTCAACCTGAACCTGACCTATTTAAATAATCGGGTCAGCTATGTCAACCATAACTTGTTTACATATAACCCGAACCTGACCCATATAACACGTATATATACTTGGGTTGGCGGGTTAAATAGGTTACACGGTTGAATAAGTTAAACGGGTTTTGGCTTTGACCCATTTAACCCGTTTTATATACAAAAGTTGACACATTACACGGGTCAAACACATTAAATGGGTTTGTGGGTCGACCCGTTAACCTATTTAACCCGTATAATAAAATATAAATAATTTTAAATTTAAGAAAATATCTTAAACGGATTGGCGGGTCGACCCCCTTAATTTATTTCCAACCCGAATCTGTTTAATAAATGGGTTGGATAGGTCGACCCAAACCCGACCCAAATATATTTAGACTCAACCCAAACCTGTTAATTTTCGTGTCGGTTTCAGGTCGGTTTTCGTTACTACGTTTGATAGTAACACATATTCTTAAAAAGTGAATATGATGACGTGGCATTAAAAACCCGTATAAACCCCAGTCACATCTCCCTGCGATCCGAAATCCATCGTCTCCGTTGGGCGGATCTTTTTCACAGGTATTCATCCATCAACCCTTTGTTAGTGTTTGGATACTTCTTTAAATTGTTATATTGGCTGTTCCAAACACCCCCCTAATATGTGTAAAATTATAAAGGATTGCTTATTTTAAACGACCCATTTTGTTATTTGCTTTTTTTTTCTTTTCTTAAAAAGCATATGATTAGGATTTGCATGTTAAGTGGTTGTTTGTTAAGCAGCTGTATTTTAATGTCTAAATGGGGTATTTGTTTAACCTTATTTCTGCACTTCTCAGCTTATGTGGGTTTGGCTTATGTTTCATAACCTCATTTTTACCGGCTTGTTTTGAAACTTGTATAAGCTTTGTATAAACCGGAAAGTTTCAAAATAAGCAAGAAAAATAAGCTTATGAGTTATGAAACATAAGCCAAAACCACACAAGCCCATAAGCCTAAAAAATAAGCTTAACAAACACCCCATAAATAAGATCTTTAAGAAATGCACCTCAACCCATAAGCTGTTTCGGTATTTAAACAGCTTATGAGTTATGAACCATAAGCCAAAACCACATAAGCCCATAAGCCTAAAAAATAAGCTTAACAAACACCCCCTAAATAAGATCTTTAAGAAATGCACCTCAACCCATAAGTTGTTTCGGTATTTAAACAGCTTATTTAACCCTCTAATAGACTACCATCATAAATACTGGTGATAAGGGATTGGTTGGTGACTAAGAAGGATTGACATGGGGTAATGGCTAGTGGCTGAGACGTTTATACTATAAGAAATGCATCGTCATCTAAAAGTAGGGCAACATGAATTCGACGAAAATCTTGTAGATGAAGATGATATATTGGATCCTGGAAATGATGGGAAAAAGGAAATCAGGTCTTAGACGATGATAATACTCAGTTAAGACAATAGACTTTGAGTATTTGATTAAACTTCTCTTTGCTTGGTATTTTTCTACTAGTAATGAAGATTTAAGGTAAGAATGTTTTTTGTTTAATCAATGTTTTTAAATTAGACATAATCATATGACTTTGAGTATTTGATTAAACTTCTCTTTACTTGGTGTTTTTCTACTAGAAATGAAGATTTAATGTAAGAATGTTTTTTGTTTAATCAATGTTTTTAAATTAGACATAATCATATGCATAAAGGATTAAAAGTTCACTAAGGTCTAAGGCGCTCGCTTTTTTGTCGCCTCTCGACTTAGTCCCTAGGGAAGGCAATGCACATTGTCAGGAGGTTGCTTTCGCCTTTAACTACTTTGCATCTGCTTGTTTTTAGCATAATTTTTTTTTAAAATAAGCAATATCAAACTCACTTGATAAGCAGTTTGGATAGATGAAGAAATATGTTTATGCTCGTGTTCATTCAATTTTTCAAACAAGTGATTATTGTTAGATACAAAATTGCATCTATATGCTCCTGCATAACAACACAAGCTGTTTAAATAAGGCTATTTAATCACCCTCTTCATACAATAATGAAAGACCATTCTATGCTATGATATATTAGTCTTTAACTGGTTTGAATTATGCAAACACAATAGATATCAAACAGAAAACCGAAGCATGTTCGATCTTACCATCTCCTCCAATTCGACTTGTTTTGTTGCTGCTAAATGTTTAATATAACTGGAAGTTCGCTATATGACATAGTTTGATTCTCAATGCCAAAACTCAGGTTAATCCAAACCCAAATAAACTTAACCATTAATATTCTACACCCGCTCTAATAAGTGTTTAGATTAATCCAAATTTAGGTATGTGTCAGATCATAAGATTCCGGTATTTAGATACCTCTTATTATGATAAGGTGAAAACATTTCTACCATTTTGGTTTGAAAAATATTTCTCCAAAGTCCAACATATATAACCCACCACACTCACGTCACTTTCACATGCCGCAATTTTTGCTCTCTGGCGCGGATGGCTTGTTTTCATTTTTGCATAAACCTTTAGTATATGTATGTATATTTGTTTTGTATTATCTTTCATGTGTATGAATTCAGTCTTGTTATTGTTTGTCTATTCATCATTTAGAGTTTTGATTCTTATAGAAAATGTGAAAATAATTAGTAATAGTTAGTACCTAAGCTGAAAATTCTATTATGCAATATGTCACTATGGTTACAGGAGTTGGTCCAATACCCGCAATTTCTTTGGTCTGTCGTTGCTGATGTCGGATTTGCCTAATGTGTTATCTATTACCTGGTAGAACATTAAGCTTCAACACTTGACAATATTTAAATGAAGTTCTAATGTATTTTAAGAGCCTGTAATATTATGTAGAAGATATGTAGCTAATAGATGGATGTTTTCTTTAGTTGAGCTTAATATTCATAAACAAATCCTTACACGGCGTGATTTCATATGTGTTTTATATAAATTGGAATACCATATAGTGACTTAATATGAGAAGAAAACATGTTATAAATGCTACTTGTTACAATTATGTGACAATATGTATATTCTAGTTAGGCGAATTGGCATACGTTGTAAGAACAATGTTTATTTTTTCTAGTTTACTCGTATGTTTTGAAGGATTACATATTTTAAGTGTAGCTGTTATATCATATCAAAACACATAAATGCTCATCAAACATTATACTTTGGTTTAGGTGTTTTGGAAGGCATAACAGGAGCTCAATCTTTACAAGCATAATTGGAACGCACGTTGAATTCAAGTGTGTCTCTTATAAATTGGAATATATGAAACAACCAAACCAAGACACCAAGATTTTATAGTGGTTCGGCTACGAAGCACCTCTTCGTCCTACTCCACTCCCCGAGTATCCGACTCGAGATTTCACTATGTCAACAAGCTCCCTTTAGGCGGAGAAAACCGTTTACACATCGCTTACGTTATTTTCCGACACTAAGCTAAATGTCGAGTCCTAATCTTAGCTAGAACCAATCTACCACTTCACAAGATATACACACTCACAAGATCTACACTATCGGATCTTAACAATATCCGAATCACACAAATACACAAGATAAATACAATAGAGAGGTTTGGTACTTAGAAGAAAAGAGGAGATATCACTAATTAACACTTCGTTTCTTGACGAATACGAGTGTTCTTCTCTTGCACTTGGATGAGAGGGAAGAGATAAGAAGAAGAGATTAGATCACTTAAAACAAGATCTAAGTATGTTAGTGATCAAGAGTTTTAGTGAGAGAAAGAAGCTTTAGAGAGAGAAAGAAGAAACTGAAAAATTTCGTGCAAAGAGGAATAATTTTCAGCAAAGGGTAATAATTTTCAGTAAAGGGTGGACCAGTATTTATAGACAGGAAAAACCAACGGTAACTGGTGGCAGTCCTGGCGGTCCCATATATATAAGGAGGGCGCCACCTAGACTCCGCTCCCCTTTTTGTCTTTTTGTAGGGAAGGTTGTATCTGGTGTAGAAGCTTTGGTTTTGGGGGGAAAATTTGAATTTCAAATTTTATGTTTTTAATAAAACTTTTCTTTTAATTAGAAAATATTTTGTATAATTAATTTTGTGAAAATCTTTTGTAAAAATGTAATAGATAAGAGAAAAATATTTTCTTGATCACTAATCATGCTTAATGATTTGTTTGTTCATACCTTAAGTGATCACTAATCTTAGAAATGGAATTTTACGATTAATAATTTGTAAACGTTTAATTTTATCGTAAACGTTTTTACATTTTGTTATTATCAAAACGTTGAGAGGTCAAAAAATATAAATAACGTTTTTAGACATTATTTGTATTAACAATCTCCCCCTTTTTGATGATGACAAAATATAAACTCATTTTGTATAAAATTAATAGTTACACATTATTAATGAGTTTTGTTCTATTTCTCCCCCTTTTTGTCGAATTCAAAAAGGATAATCGTCGAGTCCAATCACTTGTGTCAGAAGGGACCCCTAACTGCAGAGAAAAGTGTAAATAAACGGATATGATGCTCTATTATATGAAGCAGTTACTTGGGGAGTGTTTAGTATTGTTTATAAAATTTTAAACTTAAAACATTGAGAGTCATCGGGGCTGCAAAACCCCCAATGACGAACCCCATAATCTACTACATATCTACACACCTTTGATCTTCCAACTTGTATTGCACCAAGAAACATTCCTATATATAATTCAAATATTCCTCTTGTCATAGTTTTAAATATTCACAATGTTAGTTAAATTTTAACATTTTCTTTTGGACCATGGTTTCTAGCTATGCATACAGTAAGAAAAAAATGTATCCAATAGAAAAAATGTATTCGTATAAAAGTGTAACTTAAATGCATTAATTAAATGTTGATTATCTGCATTCTCTATCCCTCTCTACAGATACAGGGGATTTATGCGTGTATAACTTATATAGTTCATCATTTTGCAATTAGAATTTTCCTCATGAACTTCTTAATAATCCCATGTTTAAAAAGAGATCATCTTAACCGACTCTTTGATGGAATTGTTTTCAGAAAAAAAAACTAAAGAAGCAATAAGTATAGGTAAGCTCAATACTTGCGCCATGGCGTAATATTCACCCATCTTCTTGTCGGAAAACTTGTTGCTATGTAGTTCTGATGGACCCAATGGAAACCAAACATTCTGCTTTGGCGGGTTAGTAACAAATGAGGATGAGATTTATAAACCTAGTTGCACCAACAAACACCCCCAATGGAAGCAATCACACTCCGTATATGACTGCCCACCAAGATCCGGTATGGATAAACTGTGCATAGTAAGCCCCAGAAAATTATCATCATTGCGTATTATACACTTTTTGGACCAATAGAAAACTTGCTGCTTGTTAGTTCTGTGGACCAATGGAAACCACAACACTTTGCTAAATATGCCCACGATCTCATAAGTCAAAGTATTCAATCCATCCTGGATCGGACAAGATGTACCAAGATTTGAAGAAACTGTATTGGTTGCCCAATATGAAAGCTGAGATTGCCACCTACGTCAGTAAGTGTCTGACCTGTGCCAAGGTCAAGGCCGAATACCAAAAACCATCTGGTTTTGGTTTCAACCTTGATCCAGTATGGAAGTAGGAAAACATTACAATGGATTTCGTTACTAAATTTTTCCGAAGACGTCGACTGGACAAGACACAATTTGGGTAATTGTCGACCGCCTTACTAAATCCGCTCATTTTCTACCAATGAAGGAGAATGACTCAATGGAGAAGTTGAAACAAGACAATAACTTTAAGGAAAGTATCACGAGGCATGTGTGCCATTCGATCATCTCCTATCGAGATGGTAGATTCACATCTCCATTCTGGCAATCCGCTTCAGAAAGCGCTAGGTTACTCAATGGATATGAGTACGGCTTATCTCCCTTCAAACGATGGTCAGGAGTGACTGACCATCTAAACCTTAGAATACATGTTGCGTGCTTGTGTGATCGATTTTAAAAAAGGTTGGGATAGGCATCTACCCTTGCTAGAATTTTCATACAACAATAGTTATCACACGAGTACCAAAGCTGCACCATGCGAAGCACTGTACGGTCGCAAGTGTCGATCGCCCGTCTGTTGGGCTAAGGTTGGAGATGCTCAGCTTACTGGCCCAAAGATTGTTCATGAAACTACAAAAAAGATCATCCAAATCAAGAAACGTATTCAAGCTGCATGTGATAGACAAAAGAGCTACGCCGATAGGAGATGTAAGCCGTAAGAGTTTCAAGTTGGAGATAAGATTATGTTGAAAGTATTGCCATGGAAAGGGGTGATACGTTTCGACAAACGCGGGAAGCTGAACCCTCGTTATATTGGACCTTTTAAGGTTCTTGCTAAAGTTGGAACAATTGCTTACCGACTTGAACTCCCATACCAACTATGTCACACATCGTTAGTGGCGAAAACACGGGATGCGACGATATGATTCATAGCATAAGATACAAGATCATACACTTTATAATTTACATTCATAAAACTGAAGTTTACAGAAACATTACAAGTTAAAACTGACTATAATTCTAACCACGACCATCCTCGACCAGTCCTCTTGGATTGCATCTTTTCTCTTCCAATAATAATCACATACCTTTGATTTGACACACCTGAAAATGATACTCGAAAACGTCAACAATAATGTTGGTGAGCTCGTAGGTTTGACTTTAAACCTAAAAGTTGTGCCAATATTTCAACAGGGGACAATAGTGCTATATGACAGTGAATATATACTAACAATCCAAGACATAGCATCCCCGCTAATCAATCATAATATGTCACTTACGCACCTAAAGGGCCTACCAGCTGGAGCACTATATTAGGGCGAACCACACAGAACCTTGCATGTCAAACACAGTACATGCAAGTACCACACAGAACCTTGCATGCCAAACACAGTACATGCAAGTAAATCACATTACATATATTCACATAGCAGTCATAAGCACATATCTTGTCCCAAAAACAAAACCACATCTCGCACAGATCATTTCAAAACATTTCAAAACACATTTGAGTATCATTTTCCCCCAACGAAAAAACAGTAAAAAGTGGGGCTACGAGAACTCACCTCAATCAGCAATCAAAGAAACCGCACAATCTCAAATAAGGCAGAACACAAACAATCTCTACGCAAGCGCACAATGTACCCGACAACGACCTAATTAATACTCAAAATCAATACCCGTACAAAATTATCTTATTGTACAAGTGTTCGCCTTAACTCACGCAAAAATCCTCATTTTCATCCCAAAATCCCATTTCCATTTCATATCATTCCAACTCGTTACCTCAGATCTTTAATTTATTACAAAAACCATCGTCTTATTACCAAGACTTTATCTCGTTATCAACACTTTATCTCATATTATGGTTGTGTGGTAATTACGCGAAAACGACTCAAAAACACTTGGGCAAAGTGCGACATCAATACAACAAAGCTCAACACCTCAAATTTCCGAACGATACAATCGACCAAAATACTCCGCGAAAAACTAACGAAAAGAAATGAGCGAGAGCTCAAAAGTTAAAGACAAATAATCCGCACTTCCGTAATCCATATGCTAAGAATATATATATATAAGTATTTAATAATTTAAAATAAAAGAAATAATATATTTTATTATCATTATCGTCTTATTATCGGGCTAACGGGTAGTTACAACATCTCGTTACTTAATATGTCCATGCCCAATGGCCTTTACCTCGACACTTAATCTTCTTTAAGATTTCCCCCTTTCATTTCCTCAATTTAGATCGACAAAACGTCTATAAATATTAAATGTTCAAGAAAAGTTTTGAGAAATTACATCTTTCGTATTGTATTAAATTTTCAAGTAAAATAACTATTTATTATTAAAACATTGAAAAATTTATCTCTTTTTAGCAAAACTCTAAGTATATAATTCTTTCGAAAATTCGGCATGACCCGTACGTCTTTATGACTTTTCCAAGGTATTAAACCTCAATCCAAAACACTTTTCACAAATCCGACATTTTCCGACAAACACAATATCAATACCTTCGACATGATTTATCAAACCGTAGCAAAATAACCCCTTTACATTCGACAAGTCCAACAAAACTCTTCCTCTTAGTCCAACATAATTTCTTTAGTTCATTTATAAAGTCCACAAACTCATTTATTTGTTATTGGGTCATATGGTCCATTATGGTCTAAAATACTTAGCCCGATAGCGAAACTTATTCCATACTTCTTTTCATAAATCCAAAATACCAATCGAAACCCATTGGGTCATTAGCCCATTAAGCCGAATTAAAACATAAGCTATAAGCTCATAAATAAGCAAAACCGCATAAGCCCCAAGCCGAATAAACCAACCCGAACACCAAATAAGCTATAAGCTTATTACATAAACCGAAAACCAAATAAGCTACAAACTTATACTATAAGCCGAAACTAAATAAGCTATACGCTTAATATATAAATCGAAATCATAATCAATTGGGCCGAGCCCATTTGGCACCGGACGCAACAACCAAACGGACCCTCGATTGGGCCGGACTAGCCAAACGCACCCTAGTTGGGCCGAAACCAAACGAAACTCACTCTTGTTGGGCCGAACCCAAACCAAACGTACCCTTGTTGGGCCGAGCATAGTCAAATGGGTCGGTTGGGCCGAGCCCACTCCGAAACCCTTTATACCAAAAATCCCATAAGTTCAATAAGCTATTCCCTAGCTTATTAAATAAGCAAAACCCCCAAATAAGCCCATATAATCACTTTTACAAAAATGAAAAATTACCACAACAACCATTTTATTTAAACTCAAAAACCCTTTTCTTCCTTTCTTTTATAAGCCGACGCACAACACCCCTTTATATTTATTCGTTTTCAAGTTTTGACCTTTTTGACGATCAACTTGTACAACTAGCGTCTAGACATCACCATAATCACAAAAGTACAACTTAAATTCAAAGTTTTATAAAAAACTTACTTGTTTGATGAGCTTGGTTCGATCGAGACGCGCGTGTAAGACTAAAAACCTTATTTCTACAACCCGAAACTACTAGCTATCAACCCAATAATATATTTTTAACCCGTGTTCTTGGCAAAATCTTCAAAAACTTTGTTTTTCTTCTTCCTTGTGGTTCGGCCGAGTATAAAGAGAGAAAGGAAGACATAAATTTTTTGTGTTATTTTGAAATGAGATAATGAGTGAATGGTCGAGGTTATGGTGGTTTTAAGTGTACTAAAGAGACATATTAACTAAAAAATAGCCTTCTTGTCTCTCTTTGCTCTCCTTGACCGAATAGTATCCTAAGAAGGGTCTCGGGTCTTTCTTTTTGTGTCGGGATCACTTAAAAACTCAATTTTCATCTATTTAAAACGTCAACCAAATTTAGTTATCATTTCCATTGCGTTTAAAATCATTTTTCCATAAACCTGGGTTATTCATACGACACTTATCACCTTAAATAGCTACAAAAATCTATTTTGAGCCGTTATCGGCCGACTCCGGACCGAAACATGAATTTTTTGACTAAACTCAACCGAACCTTGCTCATGCATTTAAAAACACTTCAAATCACAAAATATAGCTTGGAAACTTATATTCACCTAAAATTTCACCTTTTTACGACCGTAACGGTCTTTTACCGAATTTCACGAAAACAACCATTTTTCTGATAACTTTCAAATCTCACACTCACGATTTACAATTTAAATCAACGTTATTTTGTTATTATGAATTTATTAAATAAATAAACCCATTAACACATTCCCAACTTTATTAATCTCCACACTTAAATAAACTGTCGTGCCGGTACGCGCTACGTGACGATTTTTTGCTAAACGCGGGAAAACTTCCCGGAAAGCATTGAAAACCTCAAAACCACTCTAAAACAGAAAAACGAATCATAAATGATTCATTCACGAACTCAAAACTTCATCAAAACTCCCGGTTAAACCGAAACTGCTTTTACGCAAAATAGACAACAGAAGTCAACTTTTTAGCTTTCATCAGGAAAACTGACAAGATCGAAAGACTTCAACATACAAAACTATAATATTTTATAATACTTAGCCCTGAGAATATTACCAGTTATCACAGTCTCACCCCCTTAAAGGAATTTCGCCTCAAATTATCAACTCACATCATTAACAAGAAATTCTATTCCTCAAAGAATCACATCAATCACTAAGGTTTAGTCTTTTCAAATGAGGTTTCTTACGATCCCCCTAAAGACTAAGTCTTTCCACAGTCCAGTCCTACACTTTCTCACGGTCAATCCATATCTGCACATAAAATCACGATAACTTCTCATGCTACCTCTTAGCTTCACAATTCCTCTATTTTAGGTCTCACTATCTCAGTCGAGCTTCAGGATATGATCCCGTCCTCGACGTAACGACAAATCTATTTGAATTGGCATTGCCAAATCTCTCTGGGTATCCAACCAATGGGACTAACCCTACGGGGTATATGTCCTACACAATACGACTCATACTTTACTTTCCCAATACTTACACACTTAGAAATCCCCAAGCAAACCTTGCTTGGTCAACCATCCCGGCTCTACCCATCCTAGGAAGGTCATTCTAAAATCTATACCACGTCGTCACATGTTTTAAACCTTTCCAAATCAATCCTACTCAATAGGTGTCTTAAATCTCACCTTTCTTAGGTAGGTCAAATTACCTCTCAAAACTTACACAGTCAAAAGTATGACCAGGTTTCCAAACCGATCACAATAACTCTTTCCAATACTCTCTGGGACCGTCCATGGTCTATTTCTTCCTATTATTTCTCCTAACCAGACGGTATAATTGGTCAACTCGAATACTTTTCGAGCTCACAAAACATACTAACTACATCGCACGCCACATCCTAATAAAGAAGTGGGTATCCGCTCTATCGCGAGCAACCAATCACAACGCACTCACACACGGGCAAAACTGCGTTCTCAACTAACAGGAACAACACAAAATACTGCTATCCACGTAGATCGAAAAAAAATTCCTTCACCAATACGAAACGGTTTAAATACAAATCACCTAGTAACGAGAATGATTCACCATAACCACCATTACAAAAAGAAACTTTCCTAATCATAACCGACACCAACAGATACTACCCGGTTTAGTGATATACACAAGACTGCTAACCCAAACCTCATATATCCTACGCATCTCCTCTGGGCTCCTGCCCTCTCCTTATACCGTCAACGACCTCAGCCAACTCTAATCGCGCACGTCTCTCCTCAGCAAGCTGTAACCGCACATCTCAGTTCTCTCCCTGTACATCACTGATGGCATGCCACAGAGCTGTTCTCTGGGCATCCGTCTGGCCTGCCCATGCCTCAAGGGATAACACTGGTCTCTATATCGCTCCAAATGTCACTACGACTCTCTTATGCTCGTACTCTAGACTCCTAAACCGGTACCTCTGGGAGAAAATCTCCTCCCTAACTGCCCTCGACCTAGTGAATAACTCTTCTATGTCCCTTTCGTACCTCTCAAACAGAGCAGGCGATAACTCCTCCAATCGTACTGCATGATCACGAATCAATCCCCCCTGCATCTCGACTTGAGCTCCCAACTCAGTCAGAAATCCCCCAGTCTTAACTGCAGCAGGTGTAGCTACAAGAGATGGTACAGTCAAAGGTATCATAGGCGATGAAATAGGTGATGGAACATCAAAATGTGATGGAGAAATAGGAAGTGAACCAGATGTCCACTAGGGTGAAGGTGGTGTTTGTACAGGTGGTGCTGGTGGTGGGTAATTAGGAATATACATATAAATCATACCGTCCTTCGGGTCTGTCCATGTGGTAAGTGTGGGCTCAGGTCTCTCGAACTCTGGTGCCGATCCATAACCCTGTCCGGCCTCAAACGTACTGTATACATCACCCTCTTCTAATACTAACTCACGACGCCTCAACGCTTCATACCCTAGTCCTAAAGGCACACTCACAACTGTCCCCACAACTGGAGCTGCCTGCTACTGACCCCCAGGTGCAACCTCCTCCTCCTCCTATAAACCAAGTCTATCACTCTCTACACTATGACCCTCGTCGTCTATACCACGACTCTCATCATCCCTACCATGACTCTCATCATCTAAACCATAGCCCTCATCATGCATATCGGGGCCCTCGACCCCCGCAGTAAAACCCTCGTCCTTCGTAGCAGGATCCTCATCCTCTGCAGTAGGACCCTCGTCCTCGGCATCCTCACTCACACTGTCAGAATCCATACTCTCCTCTATCTCCTCATCCTCCTCATCATCATTCTCATCATTATCATCTACTAACTCAGACGTAGCTCGATAACGCTTCCACGAAGGAAGGTCTGGTGGCGACACAGATGGCGAACTCTCGTAAGAGGACCGAAACCTCTTACGGAGCGCAGACTCAGACATAGTTGCCACATCTGCCATAATGGCAGAGAGGCCCGATGACATCACATGTGGAGCGCGCACAACCATATGTGTGGTCCTGCAGAGAATGGGAACCAAAATGGGTGGGGTACTCTCAGATAGCGATATAGGTGGTGCCGAGGGGTGACTCAAGTGTCTCAGTATCTATGGGGTCCTCGAAAGGCTCGGACTCAGTGTCCGTCCCATCCAAATAAGCCTGCCTAATGGCCTCATAGGGATCCTCGGGAAGTGGTACGGGTACTTGGGAGCTCTGAGCTTCGTCAGCCTTGGTGAAACACTCCGGGTTAACAAACACTGGGGTAGACATCCTTTGATAACACGATAAAAGGGTATAAGTGATTTACTAGCTACTTAGCCTATATAAACTTAAATATATATTCTAAATATCTAATTATCAATAATAGTATAAGATAAGTATTCCGCGAGGATTCTAGAAGATTACTTTTATCCAAAATAAAATTTAAAACCTTCCCGAGTCGTATCCCGACGAGGTGCGAATTGAAAATCGAGGTTAAGTTTGTGATCGCATGATTGAATATTTTAAGATTTTGATTTGGTTTCTATAACTACTAATGAAAATATAAATAACATGTAAAAGCAAGTAAAAACAAGTAAACAAATAAAGCAATTAAAGATTTGACCTAAAAATGTTAACGGGAATAAAAAATACGCGACTTAAAACCTAAATTATCAAAAATTAACCCTAAAAATGTTTTTTTTTTATAAATCCTAAATGACTAAAAATAATTTTAGAAAAAAGAATTACATTTTTTTTTATTTTTATTTTATTTTTTATGAATTAAAAACTATTTTAATCTAATTGAAATATTAAAAATAATAAACTAATTAAAAAAAATCTGGAAAAATTGTGAAAAGTACTTTGAACTATGAAGATTCTAGGAAAAATGAAAACTTGAAAATGGCTGATTAAATAAGCGGTTAATAAGCCAATAAGGGCTGATAAGCTAAAAGGGCTAAAAAGGGTTTTATATTAAATAATGCAAACTATAACCAGAAAAGTCCCAAGGGCAGTTGGTGTTGAGAGTGTGTGTTGAGGCGTTGGCTATGAAAGAGGAGGTCACAGGTTCGATCCCTGTGACTTCCCTTTTTGAAAATTATTATTTTTTATTTTTCTTTTGAAAAAGCTAAAGAACTAACTAAAATAAGCTACTTTTTGTAAAGTGACTTTTTCTGAAACTCACAAATAAGCTAGATTAAGTAGCTTAAAAACTAACAGATTGTAAAATGCTTAACAAGCAAAACTGTTTGTAAACTAAAGACTCAATAAGCGAATTTAAAACAAACAAGCTAAAAACTAATTACTACTTAGACCTAACAAGCTTAAATGACAAGGTTTGAACTAACAGAATGAGCTTAAAAGCTCTTAAAAGCTAAAAGCAAAAACAGACTTAACTAGCAGTTTTAAAATGATAAATTGCTAACTTTAAGCTAAAAATAAGACCTAATAAGCACTTGAAATTAAGTTGTAAACTGAAAACAGATGAAGTTTAGCTTCCAAATAACACATAAAAACAAAAATTAGGAAAAATGGTTCAAAAATAAGCTAGAAAAAAAGATTTGATAAAGTGACAGATTACTAAAATCTTTTTGGATTTTTGGTTTTTTTAAAGGAAAAATAAGATGCTAAATGCAGTCCTAATTTTAAGCTAGATTAGGCTAGTGTGAAAACTCAAAAAGTTAAAACATAACAAGCTAAATGTCCAAAGAGTTTATTTTATCAACATCAGACCTAAAATCAAGCTTAAACTTCTCTAAATTGGCTTTTAAAAATTAGCATTTAGAACTTGGAAATTAGACTTAAGAACTTATGACAAATATTAACTCAACAAAAATTTACTTAAGCACAATTAATCAAATCTATAACACTGCATATATGACTCAAAACAAGCATAAAATTGATACAAAATGACACCTAAATAAGATCTAACCAGATAAGCCAAATTATAAAGTAAAAATCCCACAGATTTAAAACCTTCATAGATTAAACCTTGACTTTGAGATTTAGACTTTAACTACTTATTAAAACTAACATATAAGCTTAGTTTATGCTTGTCAATCTTAGCTTAAAGGTCACAAGGAAATCAAACAGTACTAACATAGGTTAGTACTGCTTGTGCCAAACACCCCCTTAATAAGTTTGAAATCATACTTAAGCTTAAAATAGTTTTAATTAAGTTGTAAAATCTAAAACAGATTAAGTTCTAATGAAATTAAGTCCAAATAAGCAAAGATTAACCACAAATAAGCACTAATCCAATAAGATAGAACAATAAGCATAAACAAGGCAGTTTATATGAAAACAACATTCATATGAGTCATAAGCTGAAAACTATCATTAATAAGCATCAATAAGATCTAAATAAACTGAATAAGCACTAATAAGCATTAATAAGCAAGCAAATAGAAAAATTAAGCAGTAATAAGAAAAACATAAATGAAGCTTAAAGAGAGAAAAAGAAGAAATACCTTAATCCCAGCTTAACCGGGAGATTAACATGCTCTATGAGCTTTATCTAACAAGCTCCAGCTTGTTTTAGAACAAGCTCCAGCTTGTTTTAGTACAAGCTGGTATTGTCCATAAGCCCGTCCTTAATTGGCTTATCATCCACATAAGCTTAGGTATATTTAGGGGAGATTTAAGGTGGAGTAACAAGTCAGTTAAGCTTTAAAGGTTTAATTGAAATAAAGCCAGCTTTAGGAGTAATTCAGAGCTTAAAGAGATTTTTAAAAACTTAAATCATAGTTGCATAAATAAACATGTGAATAGAACTTGAATTCAAACCAAACTGAATTTTATCGATGATTAAAGAGAATACAATGCTTGAAAAAGAAAATACAGTATTTAAAATGACAATAAGCTAAAAGCTACCTAATAAGCTACTTAAAAACTACTAAAAACTAGACAATAAGCTAAAACTAGACACCCTTGTTGTGTGTGAGAGCTCTTCTTATATAGTGCTCAAAGGAAGGATCCAAAACCCTAAGACGCTCCTCATCAATCAATCCTGGCCCTTCAATCTTGATTATTCTCCACACAATCATTTGGAGTCCTTAGATCATGTGCCACGCATCATTGGTCAATGATTGGCCTTGGGATTGCCAACCTGGCATGCCAGAATCGTCATTGCTTGTGTCATGAGCTTCTAGAAGGGATTTGAGATCGTGTGATTTGGTGGAGTTACCCTGGGTGTGGTTATGGTAATAATGAGAGAGAAAGGGAAGCATAAATAGTAATTTTGACTCGGGTGTAAGAGTCTTGACCATTGACTGGGTAGAAGGGGGGTTGACTTGGGCTTGGTTTAATATTTTAGGCCAGGTTTTAAGGGTTTTGGGTTAACGGGTTATAGGTTTATGATTTAGTAATAACACTTAACAATTGTTAGGTTTAACTAACAATCGTTTAGTTTTTTAGGACAACTTTGCAAACTGTTTAGGACTAATGGTGAAATGGAATTGGACTAATGGTGAAAATGATTTAACAATAAGGATTTAGGTTTTTTTAGGTTAAGGGATTAACAGGATTGGATTTAAGATAAATTCGCCTTCGGCTTTGATTTCTTGTACTCTTTCCATTCCCGTGCTCGATTTTGTCCGTTTTGCTTCGTTTTTGTCCTTTTGTGCAATATCCGTTACCTGCAAGACACAATTCACAATACAAACGAATACAATGCATTTTTTTGTATTTATTGGTCTTTTTAGCTCGTTTTATTAGGTAAAAGGTATGTGTATTTAAACACATACCAAAAATCCCCCAAACTAAGCTATTGTCGTGTCCTCACGCAATGTCATAAATACAAACTTAGAAAACCAAAAATTTCAACCCTCCTAGACTAATTACTTAGAAAAGTAGCTAAGTGTTCATCAAAGGGGATTAAGAAATCATTAGTTTTGAAAAGCCCCCCGTTTAACTATTTTTATGCATTTATTATTCATACATATCATAACTTTATGGAATAAGAAACAATAAAAGGATAAATTCATCGTCCTTGATTTTTCACCCGCCCCAAACCAAGCTTAAAAACGAAATCATTGTTAAATACAAGTTAAGATGCTAACACTACTCATAAATGCTAATTGTGAATGCATAGCTACTTTCTGCTCCCTTATTTCCTAAATCCTCTAAAGATTTTATTATTATTATTTGTGACAAATAAATTAATGTCTTATTCATATAAAGTAAACTTGGTTTAGACCATAATTAGTTTGAAATCCTTTCCTAAAGAGACGATATGGTGAGAATAAGGTCCACATTAAGGTTCTAATTTCGCATGATTTAGGGGTTATCCTTTTTATTTCATCTGAAACAACTCAACTACGAGTCCAGAGATGGAGGCTTTATTTAGATAACCCCGGAGTCGAAATTTGGCTTTATTCTTATTATTATTGCAACATTATTAAACCTCGGTCCTTTAGAAGGCTGCAACATCGGTTGTGAGCCGGCAAGATGCAGCAAACATATTTCGACCTCGGTAATTTCCTCGACCTTTTAGAAGGCTGCAACATCGGTTGTGAGCCGGCAAGATGCAACAAACTTTTATCAGTCTTGGATTATTACTATGTGCTTTATTTAGAAGACTGCAACATCGGTTGTGAGCCGGCAAGATGCAGTAAACTTTTATCAGCCCACAGTTTTATTATTGTTCTTACCTCCACCCTTTAAACGACTACCACATCGGTTGTGAGCCGACAAGAGGTAGTGGTCTTATTTCGGCTTTGGTTTATTACATAACTTATTATTATTAGCCAAATTTCAAGTCCTGTGGTCTTTTAACTACCTAGACAACGGTAGCGAGCCATCAGGAATCGGTAGCCTATTTCCCCACAACACTGACAAAACCTCGATGTGTACCTTAATTTCACCAGAAGGAATCTCTACGAAGTGATTTAAACTAAGAATCGCAAAAACCTAAAGTAACTTTATTTATTCAACAATTATATAACGTTTATTAAGCTAATGGGAGCAAAAAGTCACAATTAACCTCTATAAGCCTTAAAGAGATCCAACTACTCTATGTTTAGCATCTAACTTATACTTAACTCTATCATTTCTTGTTCTTCGCAAATTTAAAATCTTTAATAAAAAGATCCGCGAATGCTTAGTCTAAAAGTTAAGGGGCAAGCTAGAGCACAACATGCTCGATCAAGTCAAAATTTATTCCTTAAAAAGACAAAACTATGTGTCAACACTTATTCTATTATTAAAAAAAAAAAAATTTGGCATATTTTTGCTATTTTTGATGGAAAAACGGGGTTACGCGAAGACAAGATAAATGCAAGTAAGATCAAATCGAACGATCCCCCCATACTAGAACTACACATTGTCCTCAATGTGAGACTGTCACCCCCATACTAATTTCAAGGCATAATCCAAATATTAAGGGGTCTCTACGCAAATCTAAAGCCGTTTATTAATTATGCTAATAGATAAACGTTAAATCAATAAGATCTTGATATCGGATTCCCAAATATAGGCATGCAAAGGATTGAAGATTGAGTGGACGATGGACAAAACCACGAGCACGAGAGTCTTCAAAATCCAGGCAATCCTGGACATAAACCACAAAACACCAAACACGAGAAAGGAAGAGGCGAGCCTTCTCACATCACACTTATTAATAAATATTATACTAATACTACTACTACTAAGGATAAGCATGGGTTGCCACCCACAAAGCGCTTGTTTTTGATAACTGAGTCTTGAGCCTGACTCGATCCCCCATACTTGAGTTGGTCAAGGGGGATAGAAATGGAGAAACGGGACATCCAAGAAAGGAATGGTCCCCTCCAAAAATCATCATCGGGCTCTCAGAAAAATCAAAAGTGCTTTTGCCTCGATGAGATAAAAGATTAGAAGAAAGAATACCAGGATTGAAAACTTTGTCTTTGAAAATGGAAGCAAAGTCTCAATCACTGGACAAAAAGGATTATGGATAAATGAGATAGAAAATGTATCCCGAAATAGAAATCTCTTGGATTAGACTTCAAAGAATATCCCCAGATCAAAAATCTTGTTTCTAGTTCCGAAAGGAAAAGAAACTTCAAGATCGGATCCGAGGGAATCATCAGAAGGAATGAAATCCGAATCCAACATAAGGGTGGGATGGGTGGGTAACACATTAGGCACATAAACATGAAGTTCTCTTGTCGAATTATCAGAAATATCTTCCACCACAACTCTAGTCAACTCACCCTCATAGGGCTCAATCTCAAAATGAAACGAATCATACTCGGGAAGAGAAATATCAGCATGAGTAGTGGTACTGCCACTACTCGTCTCTTCCGTATGATCGCTAAAAGTCTCGATATCGGGTAAAGAATTATCCGAATAAGAGAGAGAAGTATCGGACTTCTCAAAGAAAGAGTCACTATCCTCAACGGGGATAGGAAATGGGGAAGGAGACTTGAGCACACAATTAGGAGTAGGGTTGTCATTTAAAGATTCGATCTTAGCAATAAGAAGATTGATATTCAATAATTTCTCACGAAGTATATCGTCCTTCACTTCTTCTAATATGGCGAGCTCAGAATCAGGAGGTGATGCCTCAACGTAATCGATGTCCTCAAAAGAATCGTCATCACTCGAAGTACAATCATCGTTAAAATCGAAGAAAATCTCAAAGTGATCGTTTAAAACATCAAGAGGAGGAGAATTATCACAAAAAGTCACATCACACGTATCGTCGAAAATACCCTCGGACTCACTTGGGATTGGGACAAGGTCCTCAACACTAGACTTTATTACTTCGTCTGATTCTATTTCCGGAATAGTGCTAAGATGCTCGTCCCCCATACTTAGAGAGTTATCGGGTTCCTCGGTTGGTAAATCGAGTGTGATTGCATTAGACGAATTCTCTAAATATTTCCTATATTGAATAGTGTACTCATCATCATCGTCGTCAAAAATAGGAAACTTCCAATATGGAGTAAAAGCTGCCTGCTCCTCCTGCTCTTTCTGAACTACCTGCTCATGTTGTTGAATCACTATTTTTCACAAACAGCGAATGCTCCGTAGTTATCATTTCTTTTGAGCGTGCTTTACAAAAATTCTTTGATACTTTCCTCAGGAGGTTGAGAACTAACGGGATACTGCGGGGGTTGAAATTGGTCAAAATCGGAAGAATTTAAATTATAGAAATTTTGATTCATTGGTTGACATTGAAAACTTATATGAGGTCCCCCACAGTTTTCACAATAAGGCTCATCGAAGATCAATTGATCACATTGAAAAGTCTCATGAGGACCCCCACAACGGGTACAACAAAGATATTGTGGAAGACTTGGTGAAGTTTGTGGAAAATTATTATCAAAGTTTTGATTGAAACACGGGTCCTGATTGTAGACAAACGGAACTTGAGGTGGACAATCGTAACCATAATGAGCATCGTTTTCCACAACTCACAAAATTTTCGCCCGGTACTCTATGATTGGTGGGAGGGTAGTCAATTTTTTTTTGAGAATCATTGAAAGAATTCGGATTCGGATCATTTCCAGATTCAAAACAGCATATAGAACAAAATATGTCTGTATAATTTCTTCTACACCGCTCACACATACACGGTCGACAAAATATCCGATCATTACTCATCCGACCTTTACAGATACAACAATAGTCGAGCAACGCCATAAGATTTAAACAATAGAGAGGGGTAAGAGAATAAGAATTAAACGAATAAGAAGAAAGATAAGAAGTCAGTTATAGCATTTTCAAATAATACACATTAAGGTAAAGAAATTAAAAAAATAAAAAATATTTTGGTAACCGAAAGTCAAACGTGCACGGTAGCTCTCTAGAAAACGCACAAAAAAGCGGAGGAGCGGGTAAGCGCCAAACTTTTAAAAACCTTCTCCTTTCGGGTCGATGTTTGATCGACCCTCCTTATACCTCTCTTATAGTTTGTAAACTAAAGATGAGCCGAAACGACAATTAACAAACGGTTATTTTTTTAATATTAAAAATAAAAGAAAAACAAGAATAGAAGTGTAAAATATTTTTGTATTTTTATATTTATATAATAGAAGAAAATATTCACAAACGGAAAATAATAACTTCACGAGGAAGAGTCTTCAAAACACTAATCTTCAAACGAAACACGATAATCGTAACACACATCCCCGACAGCGGCACCAAAAATTGATTTACTAGCTACTTAGCCTATATATACTTAAATATATATTCTAAATACCTAATTATCAATAATAGTATAAGATAAGTATTCCGCGAGGATTCTAGAAGATTACTTTTATCCAAAGTAAAATTCAAAACCTTCCCGAGTCGTATCCCGACGAGGTGCGAATTGAAAATCGAGGCTAAGTTCGTGATCGCGTGATTGAATATTTTAAGATTTTGATTTGGTTTCTATAACTACTAATGAAAATATAAATAACATGTAAAAGCAAGTAAAAACAGGTAAACAAATAAAGCAATTAAATATTTGACCTAAAAATGTTAACGGGAATAAAAAAACGCGAATTAAAACCTAAATTATCAAAAATTAACCCTAAAAATGTTTTTTTATTTTTTATAAATCCTAAATGACTAAAAATTATTTTAGAAAAAAAAAAATTTATTTTATTTTTTATGAATTAAAAACTATTTAAATCTAATTGAAATATTAAAAATAATAAACTAATTAATAAAAATCTGGAAAAATTGTGAAAAATACTTTGAACTATGAAGATTCTAGGAAAAATGAAAACTTGAAAAATGGCTGATTGAATAAGCAGTTAATAAGCCAATAAGGGCTGATAAGCTAAAAGGGCTAAAAAGGGTTTTATATTAAATAATGCAAACTATAACCAGAAAAGTCCCAAGGGCAGTTGGTGTTGAGAGTGTGTGTTGAGGCGTTGGCTATGAAAGGGGAGGTCACAGGTTCGATTCCTATGACTTCCCTTTTTGAAAATTATTATTTTTTATTTTCCTTTTGAAAAAGCTAAAGAACTAACTAAAATAAGCTACTTTTTGTAAAGTGACTTTTTCTGAAACTCACAAATAAGCTAGATTAAGTAGCTTAAAAACTGATAGATTATAAAATGCTTAACAAGCAAAACTGTTTGTAAACTAAAGACTCAATAAGCTAATTTAAAACAAATAAGCTGAAAACTAATTACTACTTAGACCTAACAAGCTTAAATGACAAGGTTTGAACTAACAGAATGAGCTTAAAAGCTCTTAAAAGCTAAAAGCAAAAACAGACTTAACTAGCAGTTTTAAAATGATAAATGGCTAACTTTAAGCTAAAAATAAGACCTAATAAGCACTTGGAATTAAGTTGTAAACTAAAAACAGATGAAGTTTAGCTTCCAAATAACACATAAAAACAAAAATTAGGAAAAATGGTTCAAAAATAAGCTAGAAAAAAGGATTTGAAAAAGTGACAGATTACTAAAATCTTTTTGGATTTTTGGTTTTTTAAAGGAAAAATAAGATGCTAAATGCAGTCCTAATTTTAAGCTAGATTAGGCTAGTGTGAAAACTCAAAAAGTTGAAACATAACAAGCTAAATGTCCAAAGAGCTTATTTTATCAATATCAAACCTAAAATCAAGCTTAAACTTCTCTAAATTAGCTTTTAAAAACTGGCTTTTAGAACTTGGAAATTAGACTTAAGAACTTATGACATATATTGACTCAACAAAAATTTACTTAAGCACAATTAATCAAATCTATACTACTGCGTATATGACTCAAAACAAGCATAAAATTGATACAAAATGACACCTAAATAAGATCTAACTAGATAAGCCAAATTATAAGGTAAAAATCCCACAGATTCAAAACCTTCATAGATTATGTTGGGAATAAATCTTCATAAGAGGTTAATAATGCTTAGAATATAACTAACAGTACTAACTAGGTTAGTACTGCCAGTACTAAACTTAGTACTGCTAGTGTTAGTTTGTACTGCCAGAAGAAAGTTAATACTGCTGAAGACTTAAGACTGCCAGAAGAAGATTGCATGAGGATAAAGACGTGTGAAAAGATATATATGGATGTAATCTTAGTGTATATCTTATAAAGTTAGGAAGATACGTATATGTTTAGAATTATAGAAGATATGCTAAGATTTGTAGTTATCTTGTAAAGGACTCCTTGGTGTATAAAAGGAGGTCCTAGGTTAAGGCTTTAGATATCTTTTTGAATACTTTTGAGAATACATTTTTGCATGCTTCAAGGTTGTAAACCCTAGTACTAGTTAAGAGTACTCGTATTATTGATCTAATAATATTGAAGCTTTTTGATTATATTTATTGTTCATTCTACTGCATTACAAGTTTACTGTTCCATTGATATTACTTCTAGAGTATTAAGGTGTAGATTCCGCATACACTTTAATATACATACAAAGTCTCTATTATTGTTATTTTAGATTTATCCAATGTAACATACTCTTTACAAGCTAAATAATCGATCAAGGTTTGGGATCAACAAGTGGTATCAGAGCTTGTGCTTTGAGAAACTTTGATCTAGAAGTCATGGAGTTTGAGACTACACAGAATAGCACTACTGCTAAGCTCCCCATACTCAAACTGGGTGAGTATGAGATGTGGGAGATAAGAATCAAGCAGTACTTCCAGGTTCAAGATTATGCTCTATGGGAGGTCATAGAGAATGGTAACTCATGGGTATATGTTCCATAAACAACTCAAGACAATGGCACTTCTGTTACAAAGATGTCAATACCTGTAACTGCTGAAGAGAAGATCAACAAAAAGAATGATGTCAAGGCTAGAAGCTTGCTGCTTATGACTCTTTCCAATGAACAACGGCTCACTTTCAGTCAATACACTGATGCTAAAACAATGTATGCTGCTATTAAAACTCGATTTGGAGGTAATGAAGCCACCAAGAAAACACAGAAGGCACTCTTGAAGCAACAATATAAAAATTTTAATGCTTCAAGCATAGAGTCACTTGACTCTATCTTTAACAGGCTTTAGAAGCTTGTTAGTAGGCTTGCAGTTTTGGGTGTGGTTATTACTACAGAAGATCTAAATTTAAAGTTTTTAAGAAGCTTGCCTCCTGATTGGAATACTCATGTAGTTGTTTAGATGAACAAGGCTGAAATTGAAACAATGAGTATTAATGACTTGTACAACAACTTCAAAATTGTTGAACAAGAAGTAAAGAAATCTGTTGGTGCAAGTACTGGAACTCAAAACATGGCATTTATGACTACTCTAAGTACTGGCAGTACTAATGATGTTAACACTGCTAACTCTGCTTGCAAAGTTAGTACTGTTAACTCAAATGTTAACACTGCTAGTTCTTCTGTTAGTACTGTTAACATAAGTGATAATGTTGTGTATGCTTTCATGGTTGAAAATCCTAATGGTTCTAATCTCCTACACCAGGACTTAGAAAAAATTCATGAAGATGATCTGGAAGCAATAGATTTGAAGTGACAGCTCTCTCTGTTAAGCATGAGGGCAAAAAGATACTATCAGAGGACTGGAAAGAAAATCTTCATCAATGCTAATGATACTACTGGGTATGATAAGTCAAAGGTAGAGTGTTTCAACTGTCATAAGATGGGACACTTTGTCAGGGAATGTAGAGCACCAAGGAACAAAGATGGTCAGTTCAGCTCTAGGAATCAAGAAAGCTTAACCAGAACTGTGAATATAGAAGACACATTTTCAAAGGCAATGTTGGCTATAGATGGTGTTGGATTTGACTGGAGTGACATAGCAGAAGAACAAATTCAGACAAACATGGCTCTAATAGCATTCTCAGACTCAGAGGTATACAATGATAAAACCTGTTCTAAAAACTGTCTGAAAAACTATGAAACTCTTAAGAAACAGTGTGATGATTTGATTGTTAAGCTTAATGAAACTGAATTTAAAGATGCTACATATAAAAGAGGTTTAGCAATAGTAGAATATTAACTTGTCACATTTAGGAAAAATGAAGTCCTTTTTGGTGAAGAAATTACAGTTCTTAAAAGAGAAGTAGGGTGTAAAGACTATGAAATAGGTGTGCTTAAAGCTGAGTATGAAAAAGTTAAGCAAGAAAAGGAGGGTATTGATTTTAAAATTACAAATTTTGATAATGCCTCAAAAATCCTAGACAAGTTGTTAGAAAGTTAGATAACTAACAAAAGTAAGAAGGGTTTAGGGTATCATGTTGTTCCTCCACCTCACCCATTATCCCTAAATGCACCTACAAAACTTGATTTGTCTTATTTAGGTCTTGATGAATTCAAAGAGCCTGAATTTAATAGGTATGGTCCTAGGGATATTGTGTTAAAGTCTACCATTGAATGTGACAAAAAGTTTGAAAATTCTATGGAGAATACCGATGACTCCTTGGAAAAAGAACAAGTGTCTGATAATGAGAATAGCTCTGTTGAGTCTTCACCTAGTGTTGTTAAAGAAACTGTTTTTCATGCTGCTAAAAAGGTAGAGTTTATCAAACCTAAGAATAATGAAAAACCAGATAAAAAAACAGTTAGGTATGCTGAGATGTATAGATCACAAAGTCCTAGAAGGAATCAGAGAAATTAGAATGGTTAGAAGTCCAATCAACTAGGAAGTGAGTTTGTGATGTATAACAAAGCTTGTTTTATTTGTGGGAGTTTTGATCATATGAAGATTAATTGTCCTCGCCATCAAAGGAAAAGGATGGTGATTGGGAATAATTACAATAAGGTGGATTATGACTATTATGCCAAGACCTCACATCCCACTACCTACAAAAATATGACTCCAAGAGCAGTTTTGCTGAAAACTTGCCTAAAACCACTTAGTACTACTAGGCCTATTCATACTGCTCACCCCAAACCAACAGTTCATAGTGCTAAACCAATGTCACGGTTTTCTAAACAAGCACAATCAACTGTTCAGAGGCCCTTTTATAAGAAACCAACATTAACTAACAGGTACTTGAATCACAAAGTTAATACTGTTAGGCCCAGAGTAGTTAATACTGTTAGGCCATATATAGCACCAGTTAATACTGTCAGGGCAAATGGGGTCAATGATGTTAAGCCCTCAGCATGTTGGGTTTGGAGACCTACCAGACCTAATGGTGCATCACTTGTTTTCAATAGATATAAATACATTGATGCACGAGTCAGATCCAAGTCAGTAATGGCTTGGGTCCCCAAAGGAAACTAATTTCGTTATTTCTATGTGTAGGGCTATCTACATTTGAATGATAAAGGTTTTGTTGACAGTGGATGCTCAAGGCACATGACTGGTAACATAGCTTATCTCTCAAATTACAAGGAATTTGATGGAGGTCGTGTTACATTTGGGGGAGGAGCATATGGTGGTAGAATTTCTGGTAAAGGTACACTTAAAACTAATAGTCTTGATTTTGATGATGTATACTTTGTCAAGAAGTTAAATTTCAATCTTTTTAGTGTCTCACGGATGTGTGACAAAAAGAACTGTGTCCTTTTTACTGACACTGAATGTCTTGTCTTGTCTCCTGATTTTAAGTTGCCTGATGAAAGTCAGATACTTCTTAAAATTCCTAGAAAGGACAACATGTACAGTTTTGATATGAAGAACATTGTTCCTAAAGAGAGTTTAACTTGTCTTGCTGCAAAGGCTACATTAGATGAATCAATGCTCTGGCATAGAAGGCTTGGTCATATTAATTTTAAGAATATAAATGATATCATCAAATAACGTCATACTTTACTATCATTTATCCCATGTAATTTACCCACTTTTATATAATTATTGCAAGATATTGGTACTTAATTGCTTAAAGTTTATTATTGCAGTAATTATGGAGTCACTTGTGAAGAAGAAGCAAAAAGTCGTGATTCTAGAGCTTAAACGAAGACATTTGAAGAAAGTACAAAACTGTATCAATACGCGTATCCAGAAGGAAGATACGGCGTATCTACGCTAGCTCATCACAAGAACGTGTATTCATCAATTCCTGATTCGGCATATCCACTACTCTTCAATACGCCGTATGCACAGCTGTTCATTAGTCAAAGATACGCATTAATTATAATTGATGGTAATTAATCTTGATTGATTTGATCTTATCGCGAACTTTAAGGAAATTAACCTTATACGTCGTATTCCCCTCTATGGATACGGCGTATCGAGGGCATTTTTAGACACTATAAATACGAGGCTCAAATACGAGTTTCAGTGTGCAAAAACATATTCTCTGTATAATATACTTCTGAAGTTGAATTTCTCAAGTCAATAAGAGCAGCCAAGGTCGAGCACCAATCCTAATTCCATAGAAGACATCGCATAATTCTTACTTTCTTAATCATTCAATTTTCTTAATTGTTTGATCACACTTGTAATAATGATAATGATTGTGGGCTAATACCCTCGGGTATTAGCCATATTAATGAAGATTATAATGTTTGGTTTGTTTTAATCCGGTTTGCTTAATTTATCATTGTTGTTTAATTATGTTTATCGCCTTATACTTGTTTATGTGCTTGTACATGCGACCTATCATTCAACTGGGTCTAGGGAGACCTAATCATTAACCTAGATGCCGGGATAGCTCTCCATGTTGTGTTTTATATGCCCGGACCAATAGGATCACAAATCACACCTTGTCTTTACCCTTTGATTATGAGCTTAGTTGGACCGGCAGGTGACCCGATAATTTTTCAACCAGTATTGTTCTTAATTAATTGGTAATTGATTTTGGTGGTAGACTACCGGTGTATAATTCAACATCAAGCAATAAGTGGATAAAGTCCTGATGGGCTAGGGTCTTAACAGGATCACCACTGCTTTAATTCTCTATGGTAGATTATAATTAAACTAGAGGATGCTTTATGCGGATGCGTTAATCGTGACAGGATTGTTCGTGTCTAGTTCTTAGGAAGAAGTACCACCTAAGTCTTAAGAATGATATGCCGCTTCGAGATAAGCAAGCCATTGCAATAATTAATCAAACCAACATTTAATCGGATTTAATATGGTTAATACAGTTTTCTATTATTTGGCTCGTACGGCTCTCTTATCTAGTGTTTATTTGCTTTAGTGTGTATTGTGCTTAGAATTGTTGTTTGTCACCATAAACCTCTGCCAGTCTCTCAGGCTGAAAACCCCCCTTTCATTAGATAAACGTATATAGCATAGGTTTAACCAGCAATTAGACTAATCTAGTATAGATAAATACTAATAGGATAATTAGTTAACTCTCAGTCTTAGTGTTCGACACCTTACTTACCGTGAAACTACATCTTGATCGGGTACTCTGCCTGTTAAAGTGTTGTCTTTAGGTTAGTCGGCTAAATATAAATGTAAAATCCTGATAATCATAAATAACACCTATACAATGACACATCAAGGTTTTTGGCGCCGTTGCCAGGGAGTGATTAGTTTAATCTTTATTCTTTTTAGTATTTCTAACCTTTAACTTGTTTAGTGTAAAATTATTAATTCTAACTGCTAATTGTTTAATTTAATTGTGTGATTTAAATTATTATCGTGTGCTTTAAATTATTGCATTTAATTTTTATATAGTATTCTGTTCTGACTAATCACCTGATACGGCGTATCCACCAGTTGGATATGGCGTATCCACCAGTTGGATACGGCGTATCTAACCTTCTGATCAGGACATCGTATGGAGTGTTACTGTCTCTCGACAATACGGTGTATTCACCAAACTCCATACGGCATACTGATATTCAACAGACTAATACGGCGCATTACTAATCAATAGAATACGGCGTATCGGTCATCTGATACAGTATACAAAAGATATAATTAATTTTCGTATTAAATTTCTGTATTCCTTCTTGGAAGAGCATATCCTACTGATTGATTCTCTGTTTCAGGTGGTGCATGACACGGAGCTCTACTAAAGAGCTGCTTTCACCTCTCGAAAACCCTGAACGAGTACTTCGCTCAAGAAGAAAGCTTTTCGATAATCCAAGTCTAGTGGAAACAAATTCTCCAAAATCCGACCAACTTTCTGAAATCGAAGAGCATTTAGAAAAAGAAGAAGTTACAGAAATAATGGCGGAAACAATGGAACAATACATGAGCAAAACCCGAGAAAATTACGGGTCGGGCGTCACTAGGCCCACAATCAATCAAGACACCCCCTTCGAATTAAAGGGGCAATTTCTTAAAGAACTTCGTGACAATACTTTCAGTGGCTCAGAAAATGAAGATGCAAACGAGCACATCGAGAAGGTTCTCGAGATTGTTGACTTATTTCACATCCCAAAAGTAACTCAAGATCAAATCATGCTACGAGCCTTCCCCGTATCTCTCACTGGAGCCGCAAACAAATGGCTAAGGAGTCAACCATCAGGCTTAATTACAACTTGGGAAATTCTCAAAACTAAATTTCTAAATAAATATTGTCCTCCTGCCCGTACCGCAAGGAAAATGGAGGAAATCAACAACTTTCAGCAAGAGCCCGACGAAAGCCTTTTTCGTGCATGTGAAAGATTTAAAGAACTGTTGATGAATTGCCCTCAACATTACCTAACCGACATGCAGGAGGTCATCTTGTTTTACAACGGGCTAGATGTTCCAACTAGACAAATCTTGGACTCCAAAGGTGCCATATCTTCAAAAACTGCCGCCGATGCTAAAATAGCCATCCAAAAAATGGCTGAATACTCCCAAAAATGGCACAATGAAACTTCTTCAAGAGCCAGAGGTACTGAAACTTCTGACGGGCTTGCTGCTATCCAAGCTCAACTCAACAATCTCGAACGGGAAATAAAAAAGGTTAATGAGAAAGTATACGCTACTCAGGTCGGATGCGAACAATGCAAAGGGCCACAATACACAAAAGACTGTCCTCAAAAGGAAGAAGGAAAAACTTTAGAAGAAGCCTACTACACACAGTTTGGTGCACCCTATCAACCTGGAGGACAATACAGAGCAACAGGACCAGGATTCTACCAATGCAATAACAGAAATTCTTCGTACCCTACTCGAAGAGAAACTGTGGAAGAATCGTTGGCCAAATTCATGGCCGAATCAGCTAAGAGGCACGAAGAAAACTCAAACATTATCAAAGAAATTAGAGCCTCTACTGATGCAGCAATCCAAAATCAAGGAGCATCAATTAAAACCTTAGAACTACAAATCGGACAAATGAGTAAAGTGTTACAAGAAAGGGGGTTCGAAAGTCTACCTAGCTCCACAGAAACAAATCCGAAAGACCATGTGAAATCGGTCTCTACTGCTACGGCTGACTTATCTAAGATATGCCGTATGGAACATAATCCATACGCCGTATCGGGCCCACGGCACAGATTCATGTTTCCCAAAACAGTCCCCTTTCCAAGGCGACTACACAAATACTATTATGATGATTTAAAGGAGGCACATGGAGTAAACATTCTAGATGCTTATGACAGCATACTACCTCAGATTGAAAAAGATCTAGGGAGCTTTACCTTACCTTGTTTAATTGATAATATTTGTTTTAATAAAGGCCTTGTTGACTTAGGATCTAGTGTGAGTGTTATGCCATTCTCCACCTACTCCAACCTTGGTCTAGGTAATTTGTCTCACACTAGGATGCCATTGAATTGGCCGATAGAACCATAAATCAACCAAGAGGCATTGCCTCAAACGTGCTAGTTAGGATTGGCAAATTTGTTTTCCCCATTGACTTTGTCATCTTGGACATACCCGAGGACGGGATATTCCTTTGATCCTCGGATGACCATTCTTGTCTACCGCCCATGCCAAGATCGATGTCTATAAGAGAAAAGTTGCTTTAAGGGTCGGGGATGAAAAATTGGTTTTTAAAAGCTTTAAGCCTGCCTCTAGCATAATCAAGAAAGTCTTTATAGATGAATAAGTATGAAGTGAAAAAGGTCAAACTTAAAGACGAACTGAAACAAAAGTGCTCCCCGGGAGACAACCAGGTTATGTTTTTAATTGTTTGTTGCATTTAAATTGTTTGAATTTTATTTTAATTTGAGTTTGTCTGCCCAGACATACATACGACGTATCGAACCCCTCTGGATACGGCGTATGCATATCCGGACAAATATCTGTTTTTAAATTCTAGAATTTAATTTCCAGTATTTAATTGTTTTCGCAGGATTACATACGGCGTATCCTAGGGTCTGGGATACGACGTATTGTAACCTGTACAGTTGTGTGTTTAATTATTTGCTTGTATTGTAGGTTAGCGAAAGCACGAATTGCACAAACGTCTTCTAACTTTTATGCAGGACCTTGCTGTAAACGAAATCGACTCTAATGTATTGTCTGAAAATACCTCGTGTTGACCTCTCTGGGGCATTCTAAAAGCCCACGTCAACACTCTTTTTGCTCAAATACTCAAAATGGAGAACCATTCGGAGCAAACCATCAGGGAAGTTTCCTCGTTCTAATTATTTTCCCATTATTTTTAACTGTTTTTATATACAATGAGGACGTTGTATAATTTAAGTGGGGGTGGAGAATTAGAACGTACTTGTCCTCATTTTCACAAATAAAATGCTAACATGCCTAAAAATGGATCAAATTTAAAAAAAATTAGCATATCTTTTTTGTGAAAAATCACTAGTTACATTACCTAGCGCACTATAACCCTTAATGTTTATATGTGAGGATTAAGCCTATCCGTTTCCAATTGCTTACTAAAATTCCACAAAAATATGAGTGTGCCGGTGATGTAGTGGACTTTAGAACTTGGCCTGGTATATCACTCGAGACCTCAATAATAAGTACTATGGATTTAGATGGAGTAACAAGCTTGACTGGTAAATTTTTAGGATAAAACCAAAAAGCCTACATGTCGTATTATTAACTAGCTACTCTGGTTAGTTAACCCCCGTGTAACCCTTTTGCTTGCTCTCATTTTTAGAGTAAAGATACCCCTAGAACAACCTGCTGAGCCATTCCTTTCTTTTTCCACACCAATTAAAAAATTGTTCGTTTCACCTTTACACCTTAGCCTACCGTGTAGATAAAAGCCTATTTGATCAATGTTGCAAGTTACTTTCGTGTAAAGTTCTGTAGTTCCTGCGTCAATGTGAAATTTCTCTATCTTTGTAATGGTCGGGAAAATTGCACAATGCAATAGGGATGTTTTGTAGCTCATGTATTTTGCTACTTTCGCAATTATGTATTATGTCCGAAGAAGAAAAGTTAAAAGGAAGAATCAACCGGACGGATGATGATAGTGAAGACGGTAAATTACACCGAGATTTATGATGTATTAGTAAAAAAAATGATGATGAAAGATAGTCGGTTCATTGAGCTTATACCGAAGATATTATTTAAGGATCGATTATTCGTTGATACGCGCAAAAATCAACGATGTAAAGTTTTGTAAAAAGTGGTCGATATCACCACTTTCTTTGTAAAAGTATGTAAAGTTCGGGATGTTAGGGAAGTTGACCGTTATGGGAACGTCAACTTAGGTTGTCTTTGTCATTTCTATGATCGAGGCGTTTGTTCGAGTCTTCATCATGGGACGGTCGGGGAAAGTTACTAGCAACCACACCTTATTTGTTTGCTTTAATATATTTGTTTTATGATTTTTATTTAACAACCATTTTACTTCCCTTTCCTGATAACTAACCTTAGTATCTACTCGAATGAGGATGTGTTCGAGCGTGTGTGCCTATCCCGTGGATTCGGGTGTGTATGCATGTCTTAGCTGCTTTGTTTGACGACGACCTTTGGTGAAAGTCAGAAGCTCCACACCCTATATCATTCTTTATCTCAATGAGAATGATTTAAAACCCGAGCCTTCTAATAAATACCCAATTTACCTTTTGACTTGTTACTCCTTAGCTTTAGAGGTGGAGATGTGTATCCTTGCCAAGCCAATGATACGAAGCTAATCATGATCGAGCAGATGAGCGTACCACTAAATGATACACCCTAGATTAGTTGAGTGATCTGAGTGATTTCATTTCTATATTTCGTAAGGATTTTGGTTTTGTACAGGTGATTTGAACAAGAAAAAATGCTTAACGGAAAAATCCTTCACCTCGGTTAGGATATATTTTCAAAATCTTTCTAAAGTCTACTTGAGGACAAGTAGAATTCTAGTGGGGGGATATTTGATATCATCAAATAACGTCATATTTTACTATCATTTATCCCATGTATTTTACTCACTTTTATATAATTATTGCAAGATATTGATACTTAATTTCTTAAAGTTTATTATTGCAGTAATTATGGAGTCACTTGTGAAGAAGAAGCAAAAAGGCACGATTCTAGAGCTTAAACGAAGACATTTGAAGAAAGTCCAAAACTGTATCAATACGTCATATCCAGAAGGAAGATACGGCGTATCTGCACCAGCTCATCACAAGAACGCGTATTGATCAATTCCTGATCTAGCGTATCCACTACTCTTCAATACGCCGTATGCACAGCTGTTCATCAGTCAAAGATACGCATTAATTATGATTGATGGTAATTAATCTTGATTGATTTGATCTTATCGCGGACTTCAAGGAAATTAACCCTATACGCCGTATTCCCCTCTATGGATACGGCGTATCGAGGGCATTTTTAGACACTATAAATACGAGGCTCAAATACGAGTTTCAGTGTGCAAAAACATATTCTCTGTATAATATACTTCTGAAGTCGAATTTCTCAAGCCAAGAAGAGCAGCCAAGGTCGAGCACCAATCCTAATTCCATAGAAG
The DNA here is from genome assembly GCA_026074375.1 of Tanacetum coccineum. NCBI lineage: Eukaryota > Viridiplantae > Streptophyta > Magnoliopsida > Asterales > Asteraceae > Tanacetum > Tanacetum coccineum. The sequence continues at coordinate 23,839 of BQNB010004571.1, read as the reverse complement.
ACATCGTGTAATTCTTACTTTCTTAATCATTTGATTTTCTTAATTGTTTGATTACGCTTGTAATAATGATAATGATTGTGGGATAATACCCTCGGGTATTAGCCATATTAATGAAGATTATAATGTTTGGTTTGTTTTAATCCGGTTTGCTTAATTTATCGTTGTTGTTTAATTATGTTTATCGCCTTATACTTGTTTATGTGCTTGTACATGCGACCTATCATTCAACTGGGTCTAGGGGGACCTAATCAGTAACCTAGATGTCGAGATAGCTCTCTATGTTGTGTTTTATATGCCTGGACCAATAGGATCACAAATGACACCTTGTCTTTACCCTTTGATAATGGGCTTAGTTGGACCGGCAGGTGACCCAATAATTGTTCAACCAGTATTGTTCTTAATTAATTGGTAATTGATTTTGGTGGTGGACTACCGGTGTATAATTCAACATCAAGCAATAAGTGGGTAAAGTCCCGATGGGCTAGGGTCTTAACAGGATCACCACTGCTTTAATTCTCTATGGTAGATTATAATTAAACTAGAGGATGCTTAATGCGGATGCGTTAATCATGATAGGATTGTTCGTGTCTAGGTCTTAGGAAGAAGTACCGCCTAAGTCTTTAGCATGATATGCCTCTTCGAGATAAGCAAGCCATTGCACTAATTAATCAAACCAGCATTTAATCTTTGTTATGTGAGAGGAAAGAACTAGTGAGAGAAAGTGGAAGGAACTATGTATTTTCTAAAGAGAGAAAGTAAGAAACATAAAATGCATTAAATGAAAATGAGAATACAAACCAACCAACACCCTCTCCAAGGCATGGAGAGGGTATTTATACTCCTATGTGGCCGGCCATGAGCCTTAAGAGGCTTTACATGGGCCTTTGGGCCATATTAGATTACATGTCATTAACTTTACTAACTACGGGCTTTGACTAGTTAATTATTGGAAGTGACCGAGACTTTTCTTGTTTCTAACAATCTCCCCCTAAGGGAGGTCACTCTAATTTACAAAAATATAATCCTAGCATACTATGCTTTGTCTTTAGTCTTCAGCTCGTAAACTTCATGTCTTACATTAACTTTATCTTGTGAATATGTTGTAGTGACTTTTGACTTTAGGCACAAGCTTGTTCCTTTATCTTGACTTGTAAGTGAGAATGTGATCTTGAACACTTTTGAGATCATTAACCAAGCATAATCTCGTTTCGCCATCTTGTGACTTTGCCATCTTGTGAACTTGTGACTTCTGGACCGACATGCTCATACCTTTCTTGATTTGATAACTTGAAAAGCTTTAATAATGCATCTTTCTTGAAGTTCTTTAACTTTAACACTTCGTCGCTTCAAGAAGGACGTACAATATCAGAGTAGCGGAAGTCTTGAAACATGTACTTGATCTTTCATGATGTCTTTATACTTGTCGGTCGGGTATGAGCATGCGGTTATGAATCTTGACACGTCTACGTCTAGCAGCTGCCACCATCGGGAATACCTGCAGGTTTAGGTTAATATTAATCAATAGATATGGACGAGAGTGTCTTTGTTACTTCGTCGAATATGGTTGCAATAACCATGGATCCCTGTTGATCAGTATAAATACTGCCTGTGATCAGATAGAATTCCGAAGAATCTTCTTGACAGGATTTCGCAGCTGTACTAGCCGTTCTCATTACCGGAACGTCTCAAAGCAGACAGCATGGTATGAGTGAACCAGTGAGTTACTATCTCACTGATTGAATAGAAAAATTGATTTGAGAATCAATCGACGTGTCACTTGCTAAAGTGGTTTTGTGACACATCGAAAGTGTTGATCATTTCAAAAATTCATCATCAATCGTCAATTCATAACTTAGAACAAGTTTGATTCTTATAGAATCGCACCATCGTTTCTTTCCAGGTGTCACAAGTTTGATTCGTATAGAATTGCATAAGTCACCTACCATGAGCTTGTTTGATGTTGGCTCAAGCAGGATTTCCATCTTCATTGTGAATACTTAAGTATCACTCAGATGTTCTGGCAAAATCACAAGGATAATGCGTAGGACTCTTTATATATTTCTCGTTATTCACATTGTGTGAGATAGCAAGCATAATTATGACAAGTGTCCTAATGAGATTTATGGATGATCTCTTTTGGCTCTAGACTCAATTGTGCACTTTTGTTTTAGTGATCGGAGGCTGGAGCAGACTGCCACCTTTTCAATATCGACTAACTCGGAGTGAGAAAGTCAATAGAAATGTGTGTAATCTCTGTGAGAAATGAAACAAGAGTCTGTTGAGAGACCTTGAGTGGCTAGGGAGGGTTGTGCTTAGCGTCACTAGGTCTATGACTGTCTTCAATGTCAGACAACAACTTAGTATTTCCGACAGATTATGTATTGACCTGGTTTCTGCCTAAGTGTATGGAGGGCTTCTTTTTTTTCACCCTCTATCTTTACATTTCTTTTTCATTCTTTAACCCCTTCAATGCTTACCGAGACTTCATGACTAACACCCTGTTGGGTTTGTTCCAGTGTTAGCTCCATCTCAGTCGGCATTATTCCCGATTCTCACTTTTCTCCTTTTGTATCATACCTAAGGACCTCTACACTAACTAGTGGACATCCTTGGGTAGATCCCTCTGGTTCTGGCTGGATCATGAGATTTGAATACCTATTCCTAACCACCTTATAACTTCATAAATTTAAGTACATGGTCGGTCTTTTGGGTATATCATCACAATCCTTCCAAAAAAATTGAAAATTTCAATCAAAGTGTTTGATATAAATATTAAAAGATTTACACTTTGAGAGTTTTTTATTATCACTAAAAGGCTCCCCCTTAACATGTGCATCGTACTCGTAGTACATGTTAAGTATGGAGTGCATTGAGTCCATTTTATATGATCACATTTCAATACAAATTAGATTCAGTTTAATTACATTTTCTCCCCTTATCCAAAATATTAATCCCTTGATATTTTGGATATCAATTGATTAAACTCTCAGGGACAAAATGTTACACATTAACTAACAGGAATATTTTAATGCTTCCCTTAATTTTTGAGGGTATATAAAACAGTGTTGAGTACAATAATTTGAAAAATTTTGAATTTACTAAAAAAATTCTTGAAAATTTTGTACTTGAGCACTCCTTATTATCACCATAAGTCTACACTATGAAGAAACATGTAATCTAATGATCTACCAAGAATAAGAGAGAGAGATGTGGGTTGTGATGTTTAGTGAGAGAAAGTGTATGGAATGGATGAAGTATATTACTATATGGAAAAATGGGAAAATGAAAACAACCAACCCCTCTCCAAGGCTAGGAGAGGGCTTATATAGTTACATGATGGCCGGCCCATGGGCTATGATGGGCTTCCCATGGGCCTTGGGCCGGATTAGCTTCTATACTTAACATGACACAATCTACGAGCTAAGACCTATTACAACTTGGAAGTGACCGACACTTTTTGTGTTTCCAACAATCTCCCCCTAAGGGAGGTCACTCCATTTTACAAAACTTTAAGCCTAGCTTACTATACTTTGTCTTTTAGTCTTTAGCTCATCCTTTTGACTTTCTCTTGAGAATATGTTGTAGTGATCATTGACTTTAGGATTGAGCTTGTTCCTTGAACTTGTATTTGACATTGTGATCTTGAGCATCTTGAGATCATCAACCAAGCACAATCTCTTCGCCATCTTGAAACTTTGCCATCTTGTGGATTTGTGATTTCTGAACCAACATGCTCATACCTTTCTTGAATGGTTGTCTTGAAAAACTTTAATGCTACGTCTTTCTTGAGATTCGTTAACTATAATACTTCGTCACTTCGAGAAAGACGTTCGTTATCAGAGTAGCCGGAAGTCTTGAAATATGTATTTAAGCCTTTCATGAAGTCCTTATGTTTGTCTATCGGGTATGAGCATGTGGCTATGGATCTTGTGAGCCAGCTGGAATCATGAACCTCCACCACCATCTTTAAATAGCTTGCATAAAAACAGTTAGCAATAAAGCGGGGGGACGAATATGGCTTTGTCATTCGCCCAGGTTTGGTTAGAGAACCTTTTTCAAATCCGTAAGAAATTGAGCTTGTGATTCAGATACATTTAAATTTAAGAAGAATCTTCTTGACAGGATTCCAGCTGTAGTATTGAATCTTTCTAACACATAAGTATTAGATTCATCATACTCAACATGTTCTCATTATCGGAACGTCTCAAAGCAGACAGCACGATAAGAGTGAACCAGCGAGTTACTATCTCACCGATTGAAAATAGAAAATCGATTTGAAAATCAATCGACGTGTCACTTGCTAAAGTGGTTTTGTGACACATCGAGAGTTTTAAGCAATTCAAAATTCTTTAACCGTTGATCCATAACCTGGAACAAGTTTGATTCATAAAGAATCGCACCATTGTTGCTTTCCAGTTGTCACAAGCTTGATTCATAAGAATCGCACAAGTCACCTACCATGAGCTTGTTTGATGTTGGCTCAAGCAGGATTTCCATCTTCATTGTGAATACCTAAGTATCACTCGGATGTTCTGGCAAAATCACAAGGATCTTGCGTAGGACTCTAATGATATTACTTGATATATCACATTGTGTGAGAATAACAAGCTGAAAATTATGAAAATGTCCCTAAAAGATATTAATGGAAGAATCTCTTTTGGCATCTAGACTCAAATATTGCACTTCTAATTTTAGTGATCGGAGGCTGGAGCTGAGTGCCACCTTTTCAATATCAACTAACTCGGAGTAAGAAAGTCAATAGAAATGAATGTATCTCTGTGAGTTTTGAAACAAAGTCTTTTTGACTTTGAGTGGTTGGGAGGGGTTTGTGCATAGCGTCACATCCCATGACGTCTTCAATGTCAGACAACACCTAAGTGTTTCTGACAGCATATGTATTGACCCGGTTTCTGCCTAAGTGTATGGAGGGCTTCTTTCTTTTCACCCTTTATCCTTACATTTCTTTTTCATTCTTCAACCCCTTCAATGCTTACCGAGACTTCATAACTAACACCTTGTTGGGTTTGTTCCAGTGTTAGCTCCATCTCAGTCGCATTATGTCCCGGAATCTCAGTTTTTCACCTTTTTAATCATAACCCTAAGTACTTCTACACTACTATGGATATCCCTGGGTAGATCCCCTTCGGTTTGGCTGATCATGGGATTTTGAATACCTATACCTAACCACCTTATAACTCCATAAAATTAAGTACATGGTCGGTCTTTTAGGGTATTCCATCACCATTACAAACCAAAAACATTGAAAAATTCATTCAAAGTGTTTGATATAAATATCAAAAGGTTTACACTTTGAATGTTTTTAATCATCACTAAAAGCTCCCCCTTAACATGTGCATCGTAATCGTAGTACATGCTAAGTGTGGAGTGCATCGAGTACATTATAATTGATTACTTCTGTCAAATAACATTAAGTCCAGGTTAATCACATTTTGCACCCATTATACCAAAATGTTAGTCCCATGACATTTTTGATATTGCAATTTGAATTAACCCATTCAGGGACCAAATGATGTATTCCTAGCAAATAGAACATATTATTCTCCCCCAACTTTAAAGGGGGGTTTATAAGATGGTGCCCGAGTGACAATTATTAGAAAGATTTTTAATTACAAATAAGTTTATTGTCAAATTTGTACTCGAGCACATCCTTATATTTCACCAAAAAATCTACGCTAGTTTATTAACATATTCACAATATAAAAATTATTATTTACGAGGAATGTGACCTTATAAGAGAGAACAACATACATAAAATCATATGGTCCTTTGAAGCAGCCGTAAGTCACCCCCGTATGGTCTTCCACCAACAAATTTTTCCAAGCTCCTCATTAACCTTCTTCTTTCAAGAGGTTGTCAATCTGATCTTTTCTCTGTCCAAGCACTCTTCAGCATTGCTTCAACTTTCTTTCCAATTATGAAAGTCCCTTTGCATCACAAACTTTGAGATAGAACAAATTCAGATACAAATTTAACTTGAGCTTGCCGTGGTTGGTGTTGATTTGTCGTTAGCTTCCCCCTAAACCATCAATCCTTTCTTGAGTAGATTAGAACTTTCTTGCAAACCGCATCAAGCAGGTCAAGATGTAACAAAGCCTAGATATACGAAAGTATACAATTAACCCTCTTAAGAATTTGATACCGTCAACACCAAAGCAATTTAAATCCCAGATTACCGCATTTCTCTCTTTAGGATAGTGATGATATATCTTGTAACACCAAAGTTAATTAAGTCCCGGATGTATACAATTAATCCCTCTAAGTAGACGAAATGATAACACTTAAGTCAGCTAAGTCCCAAATGAGCACATTTCTTCCTACAGGATAGTGACTATCTAAAGGAATCATCAACCTATGGACCGTCTGTTTATCAAATATTTCTACTCATTTTAAGAATAAGCTTAGTGATTAACCGTTTAAGGAAGCCTTTATTGAATCAGTAACCAATCTTCTCACGCTTAGAATAAATCTTCTTACAACACTTCCCCCTAGTATCTTAAATGATGCATACTTGAAATCACAAGATATCTCTACCCCCATGTAGTTGAAATAGTGCACCCGAAAGTAACAAGTTAAACACTGATTTTCTCTGCGGTTATGACATTTGTCTTCCCGGAATGACCTAAAATGAGAATAGGGTATGAATTCTATCACGTGTACTCATTATCTTTCTTGTATATCTATTCCTTCCCCCTTGCTGGTTTCGATACCTCGGAATCAGCAAAACCTAGTACGCACATATACTAGAGATCGTGTTCGAAGAATTGATAAGCTTAAATCTATTCCGTGAGAATCAACTAAGTCTTAAATTGCAAATAAGTCCATAAAGTTTTAAACACATGACATCTAAAGCTTGTGTAGTTAAAATCCATTAACTCCCCTTAAATTATGATCCGTCATTATTAAAAACTTTATCCGTTAATTCCGTGACTTATTTTGAAAGACCGTTTTAAAAGATTATTTGATGATGATTTCTCCCCCTCAAATAATAACCCGTTTTCTATTTAAAGAGTTGTTGTCCAATGTTTGAGTGGTTGAATTGTCTTTGAAAAATCTTTTTGTGATTACTAAAAACACTGATTCATTATAAAGACAACTTTTTACCAATAAAAAATAAGATTTCTCTTATTTTAACACATAAGCGCACTGACACGTACACTTATGGTAATATAGGAAGCACGGGTTATGTTGCAAAGTAAACACAAGCCTTTGCATGGTCATAGAGTATATAACACCCCGTGTTTTAGGTCATTGTACGACGATCGCGTGCCCGATGTCGTAAATATTATTTTACGAGTTTCCGTGAGTGAGTGTCGACATTTAACATTTTATTTGTCGATAATAAATATTTTCGTATTTATTATGAAAAATTTGGAAAAGATTGGGTTACTTTTATTTTTGACGTTCCGCGAGTCGACGTTTGACTGCGCGTTCGTTAATCATTTCGAGCTTCGTAAAATTTACGACGTGTCTCGTTATTATTTTTATGATTATAAAATATTATTTTATGAACCATGTCATCTTTGTTTCCTGACCTTGGTTATAGCTCGCGTTTAAGGCTCGCGTTTAATTAAAAATGGATATCAAGAATGAAGGCTCGGCGAACATTCGGTTTATAAATTAATGAAACATTTTTGAAATGAAGTCGTAAGATGACTTGTATAGTTTGGGACCTATCTTGTAACTCTGCTGTTTTCTTTTAAAACAAAATGAAATTGTCATATAAACGTATCTTTAAGCGTTTACTGGGACTCGTGTGCTTGTATTATGAAGTAGCACCCCAAATGTATTATTTCGCTGCGTATCGTGTTTTGGGGGTGTTACAGATTGGTATCAGAGCTCGAGTTGTAGCGAACTAAGTCGTTTTTCAAACTTGGACTACAACTGATTTTGGAAATTTTGTCACGAGTCGTTCACCGATGTCCGATATCCGCGCGTGCGTTGGTCCCGATCCTTAGATGCTTTATGTGGTATACTTGATTGCATATTATGTGTGTAGCAAGCGGGTGACACTTGGGTATAAGTGGTAATTATATATGTGTATATATATACACAATGCATCCGTTCTAATGGTATACGGATTTTATACATACTTTACTTTGAAAATGAATACGGATAGCTTAAGTGGATGAACAGATGGGTACAGATTTATAAATGTCTGGATGATCCTTGACGGGACATCTGCGATGGGTTACAATGGTGCTTTAATGCCCGGATGATCCTTGGAGGGGACATCTGCGATGGGCGCATAGTGCATCGGTTTCATGCACTTAGAGTAATGGTAATCATGGTTTTATACACACGTGTATGTGAATACATATTTTGGACGATTGCGGTCCGGATTCATACATATATATACAAAGATGAGTACATAGATTTTCTATGGGATAGACGAACACTAGAACCCTGTCGAGGTATGGTGGGTTACACCATAGCCTCAAGACCATGCATGATATACATGCAATATGATAACTATGTGAAGTTATATGAACATAAAGGTTCGAATATTGTCCAACGTCGAGTAAATTTATTATTTAGGTTGAGAGTTACAATTCAATACTGAATCTCAAGACAGTTCTTGTTTGATGAGTTTGCATTCTTTCGCATACTCTACAGTTATTTATATAAGGGTTATTTATATAAATAGGGGAACATTTCTTTAGGCAAGGTAGTACGACAAGCTCGTAGGTCCTAAGCGATGCATAAACATTAAGCTATCGAATATGATACCTTACCATCATTCATTTATGACAGGAGCGCATAGTCATATTTACCATACCGGTCTTATATAATATACTTATATAAGTTAAAGTTTGCTCATTGCAAGCAGTCATGCCTTTCAATCATTCGAAAAGTTACTTACACATCGCTATATTAATTTTCTATCCATGGAGATCCCCATGAGCTTCTGATGAGGGAGCTCAAAGAACTAATGAAGGATACAGCTCTAACCTGCTGATGCCTTACCCTATAGCCCTATCATCGGGCTACATTTTCTGACTCCGTCCAGAGGAGGATGAATTGATGAGGACCCTGAGGAGGAACCTCTGACTATCCTGACCGACGGAGGAGACAATGATGATAATGAGTCATCTAATGATGACAACGATGATGATGATGTGAGAGGATGAGCAGGACGAGGAGGAGGAGCACCTAGCTCCGGCCGACCCTTCTGCTATACCTACAGGTGATCCTCTCCACACCATATCATCTTGTTTTCTGAGACCAAATCCCGTGCAGTACGGATGTCTATTTAACACCATACTCCACGATCACCATCTACCGAGAACAAGAGGAAGCAGGATGGCACTTCTAATAACAATCAGAACCAACAACAGCCGAACAAGAGGCAAAATACTGGCAGGGCTTACACTGCAGGGCACAGGGAGAAGAAACATTACGGCAGATCTAAGCCGTTGTATTTTAAATACAACTATCACCATAATGGTTCATGTGCTCCCAAATGCCACAAGTGCAACAGAGTTGGCCATCTGGCCCGTGACTGTAGGAGTTCTACAAATGCCAATACTACTAACAACCAAAGAGGCACTAGGGCAAGTTAGAAGGCTACTTGCTATGAATGTGGGAATCAAGGGCACTACAGGAGTGATTGCCCTAACTAAGAACCAAAACCATTAAGAATGGATGGGTAGTTACTGGAGCACCGTGATTGGTGGTGCATGCTTTAGGAGGAGGAGAAACCAATCAAGACCATAACGACATGGAGGAAGATATCATGCCTAAGACACTATATCTTTAAGAATTCTCATTGTATTTCTTTAAAATCCGCTGTATGTTTTACAAACTGACTGTCAAGTTATCTATCAAAGCAACGTGTTGTGAAAATTTCGTCAACTTTACTTTAACCTTCATATTGTAATTCAAATATAACATTATTTTGACGAAAATGAGCATTGCATCGTTGGCCCTCAAATATACATAGTTTATCACCTATGTATATTGGAGTATAGACGGATCACTATGCATTCAGGAGGACCATGCATGCTGGGAGTAGTCACCTTAAAACTTCTTGTCAAGAAACAATTTTTTTCTATTTAGTTTTGTGGGCGTTTCCATAAAACGTATGTATCTCGAGGAACCAACTAACAATCATAATAGCTAAGCAAACCGTTACACCATCTTACTATAAGGTCGACATCATCTTATACCAAATCCTAAGCCAAGAAGCCGAGACACATCACTAGTCGCCCTAGGAAAATCCGCTATCACATTTGCTCGCCAAAAGAGTTACGCCGATGTGAGGCGTAAGCCTGAAAAATTTCAAGTTGACAACCTAGTTATGCTTAAGGTATCACCTTAGAAAGGGGAAGTACGCTTTGGCAAACGGGGGAAGTTAAACTCTAGATAGGTTGGATCTTTCAAGATGTTGGAACAAGTTGAATCAATTGCTTACAAGCTTGGGCTTCCGCAAGAGCTGAGCACGGTTCACAATACGTTCCATGTATCCAACTTGAGAAAGTACTATGCCGACGAACCTTTAGCCGTTCCGTTGGATGAACTTCACTTTGATGACAAGCTTCGGTTTGTCGAGAAACCTGCGGAAATCATGGATCGAGAAGTCAAACGGTTGAGGCAAAGCCGTGTCCCAATAGTTAAAGTTCGATGGAACTCTAGGCGAGGCCCTGAGTTTACATAAGAATGCAAGGATCAATTTCGAAAGAAATATCCACCTCTCTTTACAAAGACCGCACCGGTGTCAAGTGCCGCATCTAAGCCCTTTAGGAAAAAGGCTCATTTAACGTGGAAAGACAATAACACCCCTAGTTTTTAGGTCATTGTACACGTCGCGTGCCCAATGTCGTAAATAATATTTTACGAGTTTCCGTGAGTGAGTGTCGACAATTTAAACATTTTTATTTGTCATAAAAAATATTTTCGTATTTATTATAGAAAAATCTGGAAAAGATTGTTACTTTTATTTTTGACGTTCCGCGAGTCGACGTTTGACTGCGCGTTCGTTTAAATCATTCGAGCTCGTAAAATTTACGACAGTGTCTCTTTACAATTTTTATGCTTATAAAAATTATTTTATTGAACCATGTCATCTTTTGTTTCCTGACCTGGTTATAGCTCCGCGTTAAGTCTCGCGTTTTAATTAAGAATGGAATCAAGAAATGAAGGCTCGTGAACATATTATTTAATAGAATATGAGAAACATTTTTGAAATGAAGTCGTAAGATGACTTGTATAGTTTGGGACCTATCTTGTAACTCTGCTAAACATAAGTAGCATACACAAAATTTGATATATAATAAAATACAATTCAAATACAAATGTATGTTATTAAATATAAATGTGCACGTAATTCAAAAAAATGTGTCCACCCTTCCAAGAACATACGTGCACGGTCCACATTCTCATCAAATTCATTTGAACATATGAGTGCCATTTCAAGAACATATGTGCATGCTGTAATTTCTCGTCAAATTCATTTATACATATGAGTACCCTTTCAAGAACATATGACATGTTTTGAAAACATTAGAAACTTCTGCTCGAACTTCATTTACAGGCTCGTATCATTGTTGAATGACATTTCTAAGACCGTAAATGTTATCGATTTTCAGAAGACATGCCATTTGAAAACTTCTTTTTGTATTTTTCTCATTTTTTAATTTTGTATTTTGTTTTTGAAAAATTTATATAAAAAGAAAATATTTTTGGTTTTTCTGAGTTATATTATATACATATGATACAAAGGATATTCGAATAGGTACCACCACTATTCGTCAACGTCATCTGCCAACTTTTTCAGAGTCTCCGGCGTAAAACTTCGCATACCCAGCTTGTTGATTAGAAATTCAATTCTTTCTCGGCCAAGAGCTTTAGTGAAGATGTCCGCCAATTGATACTCCGTATTGACAAAGTAAAGTTCGATCACACCATTTTCAACATGCTCCTTGATGAAGTGAAATCTGATGTCTATATGCTTGGATCTGGAATGTTGAACGTTGTTGCAGCATAAGGCAATAGCGCTTTTGTTATCACAGTACATTGGAATTTTATTGAATCCAAAGCCATAGTCGGTAAGTTGTGATCTCATCCAAAGGACTTGAGCACAACAACCGGACAAAGCAATATATTCAGCTTCCGTACTGGATATCGCAGCGCTTTTCTGCCTTTTAGACGACCAGCTCACAAGTCTATCACCCAAAAGTTGTATACTACCAGATGTGCTACGGCGTGTATCTTGACAACCAGCATGATCCGCATCTGCAAATGCTGTTAGTGCAATGGAAGAATCCTTCGGATACCAAAGTCCCCGATGTACGGTTCCTTTTAGATACCGAAAGATCCTTTTTACCGCATTTAAGTGCTTTTCGGTAGGCCGAGCCTGATACCGGGCACACATGCATATAGCAAATTGTAGGTCAGGTCTACTGGCTGTAAGATAAAGGAGGGTGCCAATCATACCACGATAGTGTGACGGATCTACAGCTTTCCCTTCTTTATCCTCATCCAGTTTGGATTTCTCCACCATGGGAGTATCCACTGGGTCACAAGATTCAAAGCCATATTTCTTTAGTGATTCAAGAGCATATTTAGATTGGTTTATGAAGATGCCTCTGGGACTTTGAGAAATCTGTAGTCCTAAGAAAAATGAGATTTTACCCATCATCGACATCTTGAATTTTGAACACATGATTTTAGCGAATAGATCACAAAGTTCAGGAGTAGATGCAGCAAAGATAATGTCATCGACATATATTTGTACCAGTAGTAGTTCCTTGCCTTCTCTACGGATGAACAGAGTAGGATCCACTGAGCCTTTTGAGAAGTCATTGGATATCAGGAATGAAGACAACATATCATACCACGCGCGTGGAGCTTGTTTCAACCCATAAAGAGCTTTCTTAAGCTTGTACACGTAGTTAGGTTTGTCTGGATCCACAAATCCGTCCGGTTGGCTAACATAAACCTCTTCCCGCAGATTACCATTCAGAAACGCAGTCTTCACATCCATTTGATAGACGACCATGTTCATATGAGCAGCAAACGCTAGAAAAATTCGTATAGCCTCTAATCTTGCAACCGGAGCGAATGACTCTTCAAAATTGATTCCCTCTTCTTGACGATAACCACGAGCGACCAACCGAGCCTTGTTTTTCAGAATACCTCCTAACTCATCAAGCTTAACCTTATAGATCCACTTAAGAGTGATGACAAATGCTTTATCAGGAGGAGGAACAAGTTCCCAAACTTCAAGACGTTCAAATTCATGAAGTTCCTCTTGCATAGCTTCAATCCAACATGCTTGAGTTAATGCGTCTTTGTAGTTCTTAGGTTCGACTGATGTGAGAAAGGCATCATAGTAGCAGAATAAGGCTTGTTCATGGAGTTGTAGTCGTGTGGAAACTGGTCTGTCGAGATCACCGATTATATTCTCAAGTGGATGATCCTTAGTCCATTTGCTATTGTGTTCAGAAACTTGGTGATCGAGAGGCACAATTGTATGCATAACATCCGTTGACGAGGATTGATTAAAAGTAACTTCTGGAATTGGAATACCAAAGTACAGATCATTACCCATATGTGCGACTTCAATATCATGATTATCTTCTTCAACATTATGAGAAATGATAGGAGTTTGAGTTTCTTGTGTTGTATGAGAGTTACTTGGTGATGGTGCATCTTGATCAACTGTAGTTGAGGAAGGTGAGCCAGTTAATACAGCATGTTCAGGTGCAACTACTTCAGGAATAGGAGCAATGACTTCTGGTGCTTGTAAATCAACATAAGGTGGGGGATTAAGTGACTCATCAAACATTGGTTGAAACAACAAATCCCAGTCAGATCTCGAAGGTGGTACAAATGGTGTTGAAGGAGGAGGGTTTGGCACGAGTCCTGAACTGATTGTTACAGGAGTCATATCATGAAGTGCGGGTCCTGAACTGCTGTGTTCAGAAGCCATCGCGGTCAGCTCATCAAAGTCAACATGAATGGTTTCAATTATTCGTCTGGTACGTCTGTTGTAAATCCGGAATGCTTTCTTCGTGGGTGCATAGCCAATGAAAATACCAATGTCAGCCTTCGGTTGTAACTTGCCCAAATTCTCGCAATCATTCGTTGGGTAGCAGAGTGCACCAAACACATGAAGATACGATAGATCGGGAGGTTTGTCGTGTAAAAGCTCGTATGGTGTTTTACCGTGACGACGACGTATCATGGAACGATTTTGCGTATAACAGGCCGTGGCAACCGCTTCGGCCCATAGAAATAAAGGAGCTTTTGCATAAATTAACATAGTGCGGGCTGCTTCAATTAGCGTACGATTTCGTCTTTCAACAACACCGTTTTGCTGTGGAGAGCGTGCAACTGATGTTTCATGAGAGATGCCAACCTTCTCATAATATTCACGTAATGTCTGATTAACAAACTTAGTTCCATTATCTGTTCTGATGCGATGGACGGTTTCCTTAAGCCATACTTGGATCATCTTCAAAAAATTGATAATAAGAGCTGGAGCTTCATCTTTTGATCGCAAACATTTTACCCATGTAAATCGAGAGTAGTCGTCGACAATAACGAGGATGTACTTCTTTCCATTGACACTCGCGACACGCATTGGCCCACACAGATCCATATGCAACAGATAGAGTTTTTCTTGATTGGTGTCCTCAGATTTGGGTTTGTGGGGTTTCTTTGAACTTTTGCCTAATGCACATGCAGAACATAAGTGATCCTTTTCAAACTTGAGCTTAGGGAGACCTCGAACAAGTCCATGTCTTGCAAGATGATTAATAGCACCAAAGTTCAAGTGAGATAGACGACGATGCCATAACCAAGACTTGGTTTTAGAGGCCTTTGACAAGAGACAAATGGGAGAGGACGCCATCATATTCCCAAGTGAGAGTGTATAAAGATTATCCCCTCGAGATCCTGTCAATAAATCAACACCTTCTAGATTGCGAATGAAGTATGTGTATTAACGAAAAGCCACTTCGAGATTGGAATCACAGAATTGTCCCACAGAAAATAGATTATGCCCAAGTCCTTCAATGTAATAAACCATTGAAATAGTAACATTCCCAATCTGATAGTCTCTATAACCCATTATCTTTGCAACTTGATCATTTCCGAATTTAACTGTACCCAAGAATTTACTGATGAAATTGGTAAGCTGAGAGCGATCTCCGGTCATGTGCTTCGAGCAACCGAAGTACAAATACCAGAGGACGATTTGGACAACCTGCATCCATTAAGAGAAGAAGATGGAACATTGGTTTTTGTTGATCCCCAGGATTTACTGGATTCCTGTTTGTTAGTAGATATTATTTTTATAACCTCAGTTTTGCTAAGGGACTCAGTATTCTTATTCTTCCTAGGTTTCCTTGAATATACCAAGTTAACCACAGGTTTGGGTGA
Organism: Tanacetum coccineum; assembly: GCA_026074375.1. Classification (NCBI taxonomy): domain Eukaryota; kingdom Viridiplantae; phylum Streptophyta; class Magnoliopsida; order Asterales; family Asteraceae; genus Tanacetum; species Tanacetum coccineum. The sequence continues at coordinate 8,434 of BQNB010004571.1, read as the reverse complement.
TTTAAATTTTAAAACTATTGGTTTCCTAGAAGGCACTTCATTAGTAGTGGTAATTATAGTTAAAGGGCACACATTTCCTACAATAGTGAAGGTCCGACCGGTAGGTCTCCAAATATATCCAATCTTAGTGAACACTTTTCCTGTTGGTTTCCAAATCTCTTTCTTAGATTTTTTCTTCTTAGGTTTAGCACGGAATTTCACATCATTCATAGAATTAGAAACACACAAATTATCAAAAGACATGCAATCATCACCGTTAATACAGACATAATCAGAATTATCATGTTTCTTGGAATTCTGCACAGACACAGATCCATTAACTTTAACAGTACCATTCCTTTTATTCAAACTAGATTTAACGTTCCTAGGGTGAGCTTCTACTTTATTCTTCGAATTACTACTTGGTGTTTGCTGAATCTTATCATTCCTGGTATTGCCTGAAGGCTGTGATCCGCTAGCACTAGTAGAAAGTCTTACTCCTGTAGAATGCAACACACGCTTGTTAGAAACTATGTTTGAAGTCGAGTCTGTTTTTGTGTTTTTTGTGGATGTGAGTGATTCGGCAAACCTAACTTTCTTGTCCTTTTTCCTTGGTGTGACCGCAACTAATTGAGGATCAAAATTGTTGATGCTAGGGCAAGTCCTACTTATGTGTGAAAGCAATTCCTGAATGACTTTAGTATACCTAAAGGCAGACTCTAAAAGTGAATCTTGAGGATAATTCGCTTTTACATGTTCGACTATATCCCTAAGGACGAAAGCTTCTTCCTGAGTGTGCTTAATATAGGAGGAGTGAGCAGTCCTTTTATTCAACAATTTGGGCGTGATTGGTTCCACATTATCCTTAGACACTTTTGGATCAACAGAGTGGGTCTCAATAGCCTCCTTATCTAAAGCTTTTCCTTTAAGTTTCCTTAACTCATTTTTTAGGGCTGCTAAAACCTTGTTCCTGAAGTTTTGCATTTAAATTAGAAATTTCCCCAGACTTTATATTGACTTGTTTGATTAACGCATCACATTGTTCTTTTGATTGAACACGTTTTGGTTTAATCGAGTCATAAAGTTGCTTATAAGTCTGTTTCAAATGCTCATTCTCAGCAACAAGTTTTGTCACTCTATGTTCCAGTTCAATGTTAAGAGTCTCAATTTCATCCATGTCCATTTTGACTTTACTATCATCCACATTTCCTTTTAAGGACTTAATTTGCTCTTTCAACTTGACAATGACTGTGTCTTTTGCTTGAGACTGAGCTCTCAATCACTTATTATAACAAATGAAGTTAAAAACTTGGAGCATTTGATTAAAAAACATGTTTGTCTGTTGAAAATTTTATTGATTTAGTTGAGAATACGGCTTCCAAAGTGATGCAATGTTTTTATAGAAGTGTGTTAAAAACTCTTACAAGTTTTTCGGTAAGTTTCTTTTATCACAACGTCCTTTTTGGGTGAGAGAGCTCAGTTGAGTTCGAGACACTTTTTTATTACTTTCACAGTTTCACAACCATATTCACAGACAAAATTCACTCAGTTTTTTACAATATCGATGATCAATGCTTCTGTGCCAGAGTGTATTTCATTTCACTCAAATCTTTGATTGCATTTTAATCAAAGTTCTGGACTCCAAGCGATGTTGTTCGACAGTCTGTTCCATTTGATAAAAGACATTTTGGATATCGGCAAGTTCATCAACCAAGTATTGATTGAAGTTATTGAAGATATCTTTTAATTCTTTTATAAACGGAATAATTTCATCTCGAAAACAAGCCTTTGTATGTTTAAACCCCCACGTGCCCTCAGTGATAGCTGTGGCAGTGGTTCTTTCTTTGACAACCTGATCAAAGCCAGTAAGATGGCGTTTAAGCTCTTTCAAGCTAGTATTCACCATACTTACTTTAGGAAGTTCTTTTGGAACCTCAACTTTGTTGGTTGTGGAAGAAGGAGATGGGTCTAAAGGTGTGACCGAAGTCGCTTTCCAATAGGCGTGTTCACTATATAAATTAGATTGTCAAACAAATCGTTTGTTGTAATCGTTATTAAGAATAGCATAATTAATGGGTTTAGTGTTCACTTTATGTTTTACAACCATTGGATCTTGTTCTTTCAAAAGCATTTTTGAACGACTCTCTTCACAAAGCATTAATGTCTCATCAGAATCATTAATCACAATAGCATCCATTTTAATAATGACATTCCCGTCATACAATTTTGGCTTTGACTCCCGAGCTTTCTTCAGATAGAAAGGTTTTTCAAAACCAATAGCTTGTTTCGTGGAATGATCATAACAAATTTTAGATTTAGTCATCATATGAACAGTTTGCGCAGATTGACCTCTTTTGAAAATGATATTATCAAGTTGCTTAATTTTCTTTTCTAAAGCAATTTCTCTATCAATATTTCTGTTTTCTTTCATTATTAAATCATTTTTGAAATCAGAAACTGTTTTCATTAAAGAATCCTTTTCTTGCATTTGTTCAGAAAGAGTTTGCTTAAGACGTACAATCTCGGCATACTGTTCATTTGATCCTGAAAAACTGTTCTCAACATTTTGCATTTCTTTCAAATCTTTAACCTCTTCTTTATATCTGTCAAGCTCGGTAGTCAAAGTTTTATTGGCACATTTATATTCCAGATTAACATTGGTGCAGTTCATCACTTGGGTATTTAATTGTTCAAACATAGATAATATCATGACATCTTGTTGAGCAGAAGAGTTAGAATTCTGGACAGTTTCCTGTTGTGTTTCACTCAGATACTGAGAATAAGGAATGATATTGCTATCACTGGTTATTTCAGTTTCTGTCTGACTCACATCATTAGACTGTTCAGAAGACGTCATTATCTGCTCACTTTGATTGATTAAATCATAGGTCAGATTATCTGGATTGTGTACCTCAGTGAGTGCATCTGAGCCATTCCTGGAAAGATTCACCATAAGAGCAATCTTGGCTGAGTTAAGTTCATCACAATCAGAGTCACAGGTATCCAGATCATTGGCTTGATAAGCAGCATTGTGGGTAATGACAGTCTGAGAGGTTTGAGTGTCAGGAAGTCCTGGATCTGCCAAAAATGCTATTTCTTCCTCTGTTAAAACTTGACCACTTGCTTGAGCTTGAACCAGCAACACTTTATCATTGAACCACGTTTCATCCCTTTTTCTCTTGGGCTTAGTACACTGCTTGGCAATATGACCCTCCCCTTTGCAATTGTAACAGATGACAGTCCGTTGTTTCCCTGTGTTGCTTCCACTTGCTCCAGGAGTGTATTTTCTCGTTGTTCCAGCAGCATAAGTAGTTTGTCTCCCCTGAACAGGTTGCACAGTTACTTTTCCATCATAGATGGTAGCTTGTTGACGAGGGTTTGACGAAGTCCTTAGCTGATTGTTGGTAGTAGGATACCGGGATGTGACAACAGCAGTTAAGAATGACATCATGTGATTGATCGCATCAATTGGATCATCCCCTTTCTGGAACACTGGAACAATTAGACCGGAGTCTGGTTGGGAAAATTCAGATTGTTGATGTTGGTAAGTTGTGGGAGCATATTCCAATTGTGGGATGGATGATTGTGGAGAATAAACGTTGTGGTGAACTGAGGATTGGTACTCATTTGATGGATAAGTGATTGAAAGAGGTGTTGATTGACTGGTTGTGAATTGTTGAGTCTGATAAGGTGTTACAAACTGTGAAGACGGATATGGTGAAACATGATGTTGAAGTTGAGAGTTCGGGAGAGTGTGTAGATGAGATTGATAAGTTGACGGAGGTAATTGGTGAGATGCAACTAAAGCAAGAGGATCGGAGTTACGTTCATGCATCAAACGAACTTCATTTGCATGTCTTTCGTGTTGTTGCAGGTAAGCATGAAGCTGATCAACATTGGTAGTATGCAAGTCTTTGACCAATTTAACATCAGTAACAAATTTGCTCCATTCATCAGGAAGAGTGTTTAAAAACTTGGTGTTAACTTGAAATTGCTCCAATGGCATCTTGTAGATGTTCATATCATTGAGTAACAGAGTGAACCTCAAGTAGTACTCATGTAACGACTCTCCTTTCTTGTAAGTGAACTTATCGAATTCATCATACAGCTTGCATTCTCGTTCTTGTTTTGTTAACGACGTTCCTTGCATTAGCAGTTTAATCTTCTCCCAAAGATCTTTTGCAACACGATGTTGACTCACAAGAGCATAGCATAGATTTTATTGGAAGGCCTTGGAGAATGATGTTTATTGCTTTGATGTCACAGTCAGCTTGAATGTGAGCATCAGCGGGAACCAGTTCATATATTAAGAAACACAAGTAAATAAGGGTTTGACAAAGTTAGAAATGGTAGAAATGGAACTGGGGGAACTCTTTTTGTCCCAAGTAATGCAAACTTTGAAGATTAATTTTAAGTAATTATTCAATGCGTTCCCCAACACAGAGAACAAAAAAACATAAAGCATAAAAGAGTAGCAGAGCAAGACGATTGATCCCCAAACCATACCGACAACACCCAACACTTCGAAACCCATGTAAAGATAAAATAAGAAGGGAGACCACCCACATCCAAAAACAACTAACTTATCACACGGAATTCTTCAAAAAACTATTGTTTTACTACAAATATATAAGGTAAATGTTCTGTTAATTAGTGTTAACCATCTATCACATATAGGACACATGAAATAGAATCTTACCAACATACATATGACCCTAGATCACTCCCATCCATCAGTGAATGAAGGCCGAAAACGAGTGGTGTCCTATATCAACAGAGGGCACAGAAATCATATCATCCCAATGAGTTACTAATCGAACATAAACAAGTTTTCCAATCGTGGCTCTTCTAAGTAACCATACAAGTGTTTATTTCCAGGATTTGGTGGTTTGTTTGTCTCCTCCAGAAAAGAAAGTGTACTTAATCACAGAGAGTGTTGATTTGTGGTTGGTGTCCTACACTGAATCGAAGAACGAACCCTAACTTTTAGGTGTTTATATATTTATGATGGCTTGGGTGAAAACCCTAATTTATTAGGATTTTCGTATTGATATCTGGTAAGTTTATTGAATTCATATTGTTCTACTATTGTTCGTAGGTTAAGAGAGATGGAGTTTGATTTGTGTTCCGATATGCTTGGAAGTTTTACTGGAAGTTATTGTCTCATTCCCATATAACAACGAATGTTTCATATTGGTTAATCGATCACAATTTTGATTTGGCTTTAATCGTTGCTATTGGGTTTTTTCTTTGTAACCTTATAACATGGTGTTGATATAATAAATTCCACGTTTTGGAATGATTTTGTTTTGGTTTAGGGCTTCAGCCGCTATAATAATAATTTTTGTACCTACTTTTAGGGGTTTTTTTCGGTTATGTGCTTGTGCGATGTTTTTGATCACAGGCATGGTGTGGTTTTTTGGTATGTATGGTTTGGAAGTGTTATTCGTTATTGGAATTTGCTACTGTTTGGGTAAGTTTGGTTCTTGTGGTGGGCAGATTCAAGCCATGCATTGTTTACTCGTTATCACTGCATGGTGCGGTCTATGCTGATAAGTTTCAATCCCTCTTAGGAAAATAGGCGTTCTGGATCTGTTCTCATTTAGCTATTGGAATTGGCTGCAACTAATTATTGTATCCGTATGGGGACTAAGGGTATTTTACCTTCATGTGATGCTGAATTTAATATTTACATAGTACATATGGATGTTGGTCTTTGATGGATGTTAGCTTGGTTTTGGTTCGAAATTTTTAGTTATGAAAGCTATTTGAATGGCGACTACTAGTTTCGTCTAATGTGATTACATTTAGATACGAAAACTTTTTGGAGTTTTTTTTTGTTGGATAAATTAATTAGCTCATAGACTACCGTCGGTGTCTGAATGAGGATGGTTTTTTTTGAATATTTTATGTTTTTTAATGAGTTATTTACATAAATAGCTGTTTTAGGAAGTACCTCTCCAAGGCTAGGAGAGGGCTTATATACTTACATGATGGCCGGCCCATGGGCTATGATAGGCTTCCCATGGGCCTTGGGCCGGACTAGATTACTAATCTAATCATTACACTGACTACGAGCTAAGACCTGTTACAATTTGGAAGTGATCGACACTTTTTGTGTTTCCAACAAAAGGCACTTACCTTAGCCCACAACATGGTTTGAACGATGAATTAAAGGGTTTCACTGGAACAATATTTCAAACCTAACCCAGCCAACTGGACCTAATTTTCGTACAATTAAATATCGAATACATGTGCAATCACTTCAAAAACAGTTGATCCATAAGATTACTAGATCCCTAAACACCAATCGGTAACCCATTCAATCTAATATTATGAACACGATATCTGGGGATATAAATTGGGACGGTTTGATTATTATGGGATAATGTGTGTGTGTGTGTGTGTGTGTGTGGTGTCATATATTATGTGTTCATGTGTGTGTTTTGTGATATGTGTTTGAATCGGGTGTGTGTGTGTGTTCCATTGAATTAGGGTGTTTGGATGTGTGTGTTTTGTGATATGTATTTTTTATTTTTTTATTTCAAAAAAAATTATTATTTTTAACCAAGTTGCATAAGTTTCACTAAATCGCATAATAATAAATGTCTAATCAATTGTACTAATTACACTATGCATGGTACAAGTCGCATAAAATATGATTAATTTCAAATCAATATCAAATCACTTGTGCCTAATTTACTATTCAATATTGTACAAGTCGTATAAAAACAAGACTAAGTTGCATAAAGTAAAAAAATATTTCATAAAGTAAAATAACAAACTCGCATAATAATAATAAAAAGTCACATAAAAATATGCCTGCGAATTACTTACACAATTGTACTTGAAATAGTACACAAAATGATAAGGAAAAGGGGTATTTGGTCATTTCACACATGGTTGCATACGTCGCATTAGTTGTTTAGGTCGCATAGGGCAATTAAGGAAAAACCAAATAGTTGAGGGCATTTTGGCAAAGAGGAGACCATTTGAGGGTAATTCAAGAGTTTTCCCTTTATTTTAAAATTTAACAAATACTGTAATAGTTTTATTAAGGGCATATCGCATAAAATGGTACCCATCTTAGGCTCAATGTCAATTATAGGTACTCATCTTTTTTTTCTCAATTTAAGGTACCGAAAAACCTGTAAATTGCCTAACGTTGCAACAAAAATAAAGATCGATACCTTAAATTGAGAAAAAAAAAATGAGTACCTATAATTGACATTAAGCCTAAGATGTGTACCTTTTTATGCGATTTGCCCTTTTATTAATTACCTTATTTTTTAGTTTGTTTTACAAGTTCAATGCATATGTTTTTATACATACCTTTTTATTGAATGAAATTTAGATGAGTTTGACTAAATTGTTTAAATTTTAACTTTCTATTATACGTTTAATATGGTAAAATTGAAATATTCTATTAATCCAATTCAAACCTCTTGAAAGATTTGATTTCACATTTTGTATTTTCTCTTATCGATTGATTGTTTTAAGTGTGAAATGTCTCACTCAAGCTCCAATTGAATTTTGTATTGACCAAGTAATTTGGACGAAGTTTACCAGATAGTAAGACATAACATCGAACACGTACATATGATTATACAAAAAAAACATCATCATCATGCCGGTCCTGTTTACAAATATATTAAGAGTATAATTGGCCATGATAAATTATGTAACTGTTTCTGCAAGACTCAAAAACGTGTTTATATCATGGTAGTTTACAGGTTTAGTCTTTGGGTTATGTACAAAATGACATACGTATTTCTTAGTTCTCACATATATAAAATGAACACACTTGTAGCCACTCCACCATTAAAGTTTACATAACCTTCTTAAATATAATATTACTCAAATTTATGTCATTTTATTTTAATCCAAATACCTTAAATATAGAAGGGTCTCGAAAGAGTGTGCAATAGGTGTCGTCGCACAGAGCCCTCCATTTAAAAGGTGTTACATTTTTATTAGATTTGCATATAAATACGTATAATATTAAAAATGTATAAGTCATATAATTGATCAAGTTTATATTCAATTTCTCTTTACTTTACTAGGTTAAAGTCTCTTTGTTGTTATTACCTAAGGCCACCGTGATGTTGCTTAAATGTCCATTTTAATCAGAAGTGAGATTGAAACATAATTGATAAGAGTTCAAGTTTATGAGCTGAACTTGCATTTATTAATACTTTGTGGATTAAAAAAAAATTCAGCTGAGCGGTATGTGAGGTTATAAGATAGTACAGGTGGACATGAACGGGTCTGAAAGAAAAGAGCATCTTCTGTAGTTAAACTAGGCGTGGAGGGTTTGGCAATGGTGGGAGTGAGGAAAGGTGTGTTGCTCATGTTGAGCATGTTGCGGTATGTTTTTTTTTTTTTTGAACGGCTAAATTTTATTAACTAGCAAGGAGCTAGATAAAGAAAAACATTACAAAGAAATTAAATGGGG